>JABXNX010000591.1:0-15475 GCA_014843695.1 Archivesica marissinica | reverse complement strand
AGGGTCTTCCTCTACCAATAATATATGGAGAGGCGCAATATGATGTCAAACTCCAAAACAAACAAACACAATAGTTTACACAAAGTTATTTTAGCTCGATTGCGAAACAAGTTCTTACAACTGATATTAATCACTCTCGACACCTCATTCCTGATGGAATCCATCGCCACGAGGGAGAGAGAAGAGGCAACGTGGAAATTAAATTCATTGCCTAAGGGCACAATCGTAACGGCTCCAGCGGGGCTCGAACTCCGCACATTTCGCACCTGGAGCGAACGCGAATTCACTGCACAAACACATTGTGCCTGAACTCTCATACATAGCATTTTAATATGGATGTGAATGAAAAATACTTGTATGCATATCCCCGGATGAATGGAAATATTGAAATTAGTGAACATAAATTGTCAATACATGTATATAGAAATTAAAACAACGATACTTGTGTGTGTTTGCTTGTGGCGTCTTCTCTAATGCCCTATAGCTATATGAATGGAAATGGATTAGTTTGCGCATGAAAATAGATCCCGATGACGCCAAACGACGTCATTGCGTAGCAATAGGCTCCACCGCAACGTCAACAGAAGCCATATTGTTTATAAGCAGAAAAGTCACGATTTTACAGCTCTAAACTATATAGAAGATATATAAATGCAGAATTCGATCAATAAATATCCGGACCATGTTTTGCCACCAGCAAGGTAATTACAGTTTCGTTTTTAACAAAAATATTCCAAATATCCTTTTAAGTATGAGTCTCCGTGGTCAAGTGATCTAGCACGAAGTCGTCTTTCACCGATATAATCTGGGTTGTGAGTTACTCCCTATCATGGACACGTGGTATGTGAAAGTTGTCCGTCGCTTGCGGAGGTGGAACAATTGAGCACTGGTTTTACACAGTCAATGTGGGTGGTCGTCTCCACTAGAACTGACTGACTTGTACGAGCAATGCGGCTGATTAGTGTTCGAGTTGTTTGAGTTCGAGCAATGCGGCTGACCAGTGTTCGAGTTATTTGAGTTCGAGCAATACGGCTGATTAGTGTTCCAGTTGTTGTGAGTTCGAGCAATGCGGCTGATTAGTGTTCCAGTTGTTGTGAGTTCGAGCAATGCGGCTGATTAGTGTTCCAGTTGTTGTGAGTTCGAGCAATGCGGCTGATTAGTGTTCCAGTTGTTGTGAGTTCGAGCAATGCGGCTGATTAGTGTTCCAGTTGTTGTGAGTTCGAGCAATGCGGCTGATTAGTGTTCCAGTTGTTGTGAGTTCGAGCAATGCGGCTGATTAGTGTTCCAGTTGTTGTGAGTTCGAGCAATGCGGCTGATTAGTGTTCCAGTTGTTGTGAGTTCGAGCAATGCGGCTGATTAGTGTTCCAGTTGTTGTGAGTTCGAGCAATGCGGCTGATTAGTGTTCCAGTTGTTGTGAGTTCGAGCAATGCGGCTGATTAGTGTTCCAGTTGTTGTGAGTTCGAGCAATGCGGCTGACTAGTGTTCCAGTTGTTGCGAGTTCAAGCAATGCGGCTGATTAGTGTTCCAGTTGTTGTGAGTTCGAGCAATGCGGCTGATTAGTGTTCCAGTTGTTTGAGTTCGAGCAATGCGGCTGATTAGTGTTCCAGTTGTTTGAGTTCGAGCAATGCGGCTGATTAGTGTTCCAGTTGTTTGAGTTCGAGCAATGCGGCTGACTAGTGTTCCAGTTGTTTGAGTTCGAGCAATGCGGCTGACTAGTGTTCCAGTTGTTTGAGTTCGAGCAATACGGCTGACTAGTGTTCGAGTTGTTTAAGTTCGAGCAATGCGGCTGACTAGTGTTCCAGTTGTTGTGAGTTCGAGCAATGCGGCTGACTAGTTTTCGAGATGTTGTGAGTTCGAGCAATGCGGCTGACTAGTGTTCGAGTTGTGAGTTCGAGCAATGCGGCTGACTAGTGTTCCAGTTGTTGTGAGTTCGAGCAATGTGGCTGACTAGTGTTCCAGTTGTTTGAGTTCGAGCAATGCGGCTGACAAGTGTTCCAGTTGTTGTGAGTTCGACCAATGCGGCAGACTAGTGTTCGAGTTGTTTGAGTTCGAGCAATGCGGCTGATTAGTGTTCCAGTTGTTTGAGTTCGAGCAATGTGGCTGACTAGTGTTCCAGTTGTTTGAGTTCGAGCAATACGGATGATTACTACTTTTCCACTATTTCTCTGTCTGCACGGTCACTTCGATTTCGACGAGGATTTCTGGTTCAGCGTTTGTATAAAGTTGCACTCCAATGGTCAAAGTAGGTATAGCTGCTCGGTCGGCTCCTGCGTAGGCAGTGCGGCTCATGACCAATAAAAGTGGCAATTGTGTAATGTATTTCGGCGTGGGTAGAATATTGGCCGGTCAAGCTCGTGTCCTATGTGGTATTGCTCGCTGACTGTGATTCTCAGTGTTCGGAAGGTTGTACGTACGATTGAGCCACCATACCATGTCGGATCACTGGACTGCGAGGGACTGTGTTCGGTAGGTTGTAGGTACGATTGAGCCACCATACCATGTCGGGTCACTAGACTGCGACGGACTGTGTTCGGAAAGTTGTAGGTACGATTGAGCCTCATGTCGGATCACTAGATTGAGACTCTGACTGTGTTCGGAAGGTTGTATGTACGATTGCCCCCTGGTCGGATCACTGGACTGAGACTCTGACTGTGTTCGGTAGGTTGTAGGTACGATTGAGCCTCATGTTGGATCACTGGACTGAGACTCTGACTGTGTTCGGTAGGTTGTAGGTATGATTGAGCCTCATGTTGGATCACTAGATTGAGACTATGGGTGTGTTTTTAAATAAGACATAAAACACGACTACAACTATTTGTATGCGTCTGCACAAAGTAAGACAACGGCTAAGTGAACGTACGTGTGTACTATGTGTGTGTCTTACTTTAATTTATCGTCGCTACCGGTTGTCCATATGAGCGACGCCTCCTGAAGAGATTAGTCATTTTAGATTTCTGGAGGATAGTGCATGATACAGACAGACACCCATTCCAGAGTCTTCTCTGGTTCCTTTACGTGCACGGTGTAAAGCACCGATACGAGACCTCGGTTTAAAGTCCCATCTGAAAGATTGTTCATTTTATTAGGGTCAGACGGGAGATCGAACCTGTGATCCCTGGATTACCAGTCCACTGGACTACAGATCCGTCTGAGTACTATAAAACAAGACAACATATAATTTATACATATAACTGTTTTTCAGTGCTGGGCGGTTGAGGCCGGTAGTCGGCATTGCGGAAGTGTACAAGCTGAAGCTACTGATTTCAGAACATGGTGTATATTTTGGATCAAGAGATTCAACAGTAGACCGACAACAGTTACTGCATCGTAAGTATATATATGTATACATGTACACTGAAAGGATATTCTAACTAGACCTTTGGATAATCGGCGATTTCCCCACAATTTATTCATCGATTGGGTTGAAAATTGGAATATATATAAATAAGCATGTAATGTGTATTTCAGTGGAATTTCATTTCAATTGAACTTCAATAAATGATAAAACAAATAAAAAATTGAAATTCGCAAAATGACGACAATAAGATCAAATAAAATTCAAACAAAGTGTGACTCAAAATAACAGCATAAACTCGGTAAGAATTAATACTTTAATAATAATACCGAAACCTAGGTGTGTGTTCGGTGTGGTTTCCGTAATAGAACATTGAAATGAATACGAATATCGATTTTCTGGACCCGCCATGAAATTCTCGTGCATATTGATGTAGCCATACCCGTGGCCACGTGCACGTGTGGGCAATCGTCACGGTGTATGATTTTACCATTTATATATTGCCGTTCTATTATTATGATAAGGTATATCAATTCCAACCAATACCTTTAACCATATTTGAACAGTATCAAATTGAAAAAGGTCTAGTTAGAACATCCGTACAGTGTATATATTTGTCTATGTAATGTTCACTGTGGTTGGCTTGATTTACATTAAATCTCACTTCGGTGATTCCAGATCACATGGCGTAGGTTCCGGTACCTGGAATCTTTAGTGTTATTAGTAGAAACATTGGTGGTATCCTCAATTGTCCCAGTTATATATTAGAATTTATTTTAGCTCGATTGCGAAACAAGTTCTTATAACGAATATTAATCGCTCTCGAGACCTCATTCCTGATGGAATCCATCGCCACGAGGGAGAGAGAAGAGGCATGTGGAATTTAAATGCCTTGCCTAAGGGCACACTCGTAACGGCTCCAGCGGGGCTCGAACTCCCGGGCCTTTCGCACATGAAGCGAACGCGCATTCACTGCGCTATCACGACTTTCACAATCAGTTATATATAATTGATGAATCGAAGGCCGAACTGTTAGGTTTAATGGACTTTGAAATATCGAGACATATTATCAAATTTACGGACCAACACACCATTTAACATCTTAACTTACATGAAAAATACAAAGGGAAATGTAAAATAGTATAAAAGTAACGTGTTTGTTTATTATAGTGTCACCCCTATTTAAAGTGCCAGCCATTTCTGACTTATGAGACACCTCTTTTAATGAATATCAGTACTTCCCGAATCATATGCTTGTATACCAGGCGCCAGGCTGGTAGACAATCGGTAACCATTATTTAACCAACCAGCCATATCAGAACGAACCCCCGACGAGATTCGAACCTTCGACCTCCCGCTCCGTAGGCGGACGCCTTAACCACTATAGGCCAAGGCGACGGTATAATTTCGACTTCGATGCGGCAAATAACTCTATAATTAATAATTTGAGGTCGGTTTCACCAAACTTTCACAACTAGACTATACCGGCCGTAAAAACATTCAAAGTTGTTTACTATTGGCTGGCTATTATAAATCAATAATATTAAAAGACACTGGCGATCAGGTTGCATAATATATCAGTTTAAGTCTTAATGGTACTATATGTTTAAAGACATTGGCGACACGGATGCATAGAACATACGTTTACCGCATTCATTGTACTCTACATTTAAAGACATATGCCATACCGATAGTTTAGACAACATTTATTTCTTTGAATAAACATGGTCAAGTATAAATAATATGTACATACATGTAGGATTGAGGAGAACGCAACCTGCTTGTATGGTTATATGTACATACATGTAGGATTGAGGAGAAAGCAACCTGCTTGTATGGTTATATGTATATACATGTAGGATGGAGGAGAACGCAACCTGCTTGTATGGTTACCCCTTTCCTAAGGTCATAAGGTTACCTACAGCATATACGTTTACTGTATGAATGGTACTTTATATTCAAAGACATTGGCGATACGGATACATAACACATAGGTTTACCGCGTTAATGATACTTTATATTCAAAGACATTGGCTGTACGGATGCATAACACATAGGTTTACCGCGTCAATGATACTTTATATTCAAAGACATTGGCTGTACGGATGCATAACACATTGGTTTACCGCGTCAATGATACTTTATATTCAAAGACATTGGCTGTACGGATGCATAACACATAGGTTTACCGCGTCAATGATACTTTATATTCAAAGACATTGGCTGTACGGATGCATAACACATTGGTTTACTTCTTCTTCTTCTTCTTGTCGTTCGCGAATCACATGGACAAGCCGGCAGCAAACACGAAATGGGCCGTCCTCCTCAGATTCTCCCGGCAGCCATGTAACTTCGTCTGGAGAGAAGATTGGTTTACAGCGTTAATGATACTTTATATTCAAAGACATTGGCGACACGGATACATAACACATAGGTTTACCGCGTTAATGATACTTTATATTCAAAGACATTGGCGACACGGATACATAACACATAGGTTTACCGCGTTAATAATACTTTATATTCAAAGACATTGGCGATACGGATACATAACACATTGGTTTACCGCGTTAATGGTACTTTATGTTTAAATACATTGGCGTTTAAGGTTACCTACAGCATATACGTTTATTGTAGTAATGGTATTATAAATTATATTTATCAGATACGAGCAATGATTCCGGATATGAGTCGGGCAAAGAGGATGATGGTCTTGGACAAAGTCGTAGGAAAATAGTGCGAAACGACACATTCAGAGGTAACAATATAACAGTTGGAATTATTCCATACGCCAGTAGATAATATAAACGCATTCAGAGGTAACAATATAACAGTTGGAATTATTCCTTTTAAATACGCCAGTAGATAATATAAACACATTCAGAGGTAACAATATAACAGTTGGAATTATTCCTTTTAAATATGCCAGTAGATAATATAAACACATTCAGAGGTAACAATATAACAGTTGGAATTATTCCTTTTAAATACGCCAGTAGATAATATAAACACATTCAGGGGTAACAATATAACAGTTGGAATTATTCCTTTTTACGCCAGTAGATAATATAAACGCATTTAGAGGTAACAATATAACAGTTGGAAATATTCCTTTTAAATACGCCAGTAGATAATATAAACACATTCAGAGGTAACAATATAACAGTTGGAATTATTCCTTACGCCAGTAGATAATATAAACGCATTCAGAGGTAACAATATAACAGTTGGAATTATTCCATTTAAATATGTCAGTAGATAATATAAACACATTCAGAGATAACAATATAACAGTTGGAATTATTCCTTACGCCAGTAGATAATATAAACGCATTCAGAGGTAACAATATAACAGTTGGAATTATTCCTTACGCCAGTAGATAATATAAACGCATTCAGAGGTAACAATATAACAGTTGGAATTATTCCTTTTAAATACGCCAGTAGATAATATAAACACATTCAGGGGTAACAATATAACAGTTGGAATTATTCCTTACGCCATTAGATAATATAAACGCATTCAGAGGTAACAATATAACAGTTGGAATTATTCCTTACGCCAGTAGATAATATAAACGCATTCAGAGGTAACAATATAACAGTTGGAATTATTCCTTACGCCAGTAGATAATATAAACGCATTCAGAGGTAACAATATAACAGTTGGAATTATTCCTTTTAAATACGCCAGTAGATAATATAAACACATTCAGGGGTAACAATATAACAGTTGGAATTATTCCTTACGCCAGTAGATAATATAAACGCATTCAGAGGTAACAATATAACAGTTGGAATTATTCCTTTTAAATACGCCAGTAGATAATATAAACACATTCAGAGGTAACAATATAACAGTTGGAATTATTCCTTTTAAATACGCCAGTAGATAATATAAACACATTCAGAGGTAACAATATAACAGTTAGAATTATTCCTTACGCCAGTAGATAATATAAACGCATTCAGAGGTAACAATATAACAGTTGGAATTATTCCTTTTAAATACGCCAGTAGATAATATAAACACATTCAGGGGTAACAATATAACAGTTGGAATTATTCCTTACGCCAGTAGATAATATAAACACATTCAGAGGTAACACTATAACAGTTGGAATTATTCCTTACGCCAGTAGATAATATAAACACATTCAGGGGTAACAATATAACAGTTGGAATTATTCCATACGCCAGTAGATAATATAAACACATTCAGGGGTAACAATATAACAGTTGGAATTATTCCATACGCCAGTAGATAATATAAACACATTCAGGGGTAACAATATAACAGTTGGAATTATTCCATACGCCAGTAGATAATATAAACGCATTCAGAGGTAACAATATAACAGTTGGAATTATTCCTTACGCCAGTAGATAATATAAACACATTCAGAGGTAACAATATAACAGTTGGAATTATTCCTTTTAAATACGCCAGTAGATAATATAAACACATTCAGAGGTAACAATATAACAGTTGGAATTATTCCTTACGCCAGTAGATAATATAAACACATTCAGGGGTAACAATATAACAGTTGGAATTATTCCTTACGCCAGTAGATAATATAAACACATTCAGAGGTAACAATATAACAGTTGGAATTATTCCTTACGCCAGTAGATAATATAAACACATTCAGAGGTAACAATATAACAGTTGGAATTATTCCTTACGCCAGTAGATAATATAAACACATTCAGAGGTAACAATATAACAGTTGGAATTATTCCTTTAAATACGCCAGTAGATAATATAAACACATTCAGAGGTAACAATATAACAGTTGGAATTATTCCTTACGCCAGTAGATAATATAAACACATTCAGGGGTAACAATATAACAGTTGGAATTATTCCTTACGCCAGTAGATAATATAAACGCATTCAGAGGTAACAATATAACAGTTGGAATTATTCCTTTTAAATACGCCAGTAGATAATATAAACACATTCAGGGGTAACAATATAACAGTTGGAATTATTCCTTACGCCAGTAGATAATATAAACACATTCAGGGGTAACAATATAACAGTTGGAATTATTCCTTACGCCAGTAGATAATATAAACACATTCAGAGGTAACAATATAACAGTTGGAATTATTCCTTACGCCAGTAGATAATATAAACACATTCAGGGGTAACAATATAACAGTTGGAATTATTCCTTACGCCAGTAGATAATATAAACACATTCAGAGGTAACACTATAACAGTTGGAATTATTCCTTACGCCAGTAGATAATATAAACACATTCAGAGGTAACAATATAACAGTTGGAATTATTCCTTTTAAATACGCCAGTAGATAATATAAACACATTCAGAGGTAACAATATAACAGTTGGAATTATTCCTTACGCCAGTAGATAATATAAACACATTCAGGGGTAACAATATAACAGTTGGAATTATTCCTTACGCCAGTAGATAATATAAACGCATTCAGAGGTAACAATATAACAGTTGGAATTATTCCTTTTAAATACGCCAGTAGATAATATAAACACATTCAGGGGTAACAATATAACAGTTGGAATTATTCCTTACGCCAGTAGATAATATAAACACATTCAGAGGTAACAATATAACAGTTGGAATTATTCCTTTTAAATACGCCAGTAGATAATATAAACACATTCAGGGGTAACAATATAACAGTTGGAATTATTCCTTACGCCAGTAGATAATATAAACACATTCAGGGGTAACAATATAACAGTTGGAATTATTCCATACGCCAGTAGATAATATAAACACATTCAGAGGTAACAATATAACAGTTGGAATTATTCCTTTTAATACGCCAGTAGATAATATAAACACATTCAGAGGTAACAATATAACAGTTGGAATTATTCCTTTTAAATACGCCAGTAGATAATATAAACACATTCAGAGGTAACAATATAACAGTTGGAATTATTCCTTACGCCAGTAGATAATATAAACACATTCAGAGGTAACAATATAACAGTTGGAATTATTCCTTACGCCAGTAGATAATATAAACGCATTCAGAGGTAACAATATAACAGTTGGAATTATTCCTTTTAAATACGCCAGTAGATAATATAAACACATTCAGGGGTAACAATATAACAGTTGGAATTATTCCTTACGCCAGTAGATAATATAAACGCATTCAGAGGTAACAATATAACAGTTGGAATTATTCCTTTTAAATACGCCAGTAGATAATATAAACACATTCAGGGGTAACAATATAACAGTTGGAATTATTCCTTACGCCAGTAGATAATATAAACACATTCAGGGGTAACAATATAACAGTTGGAATTATTCCTTACGCCAGTAGATAATATAAACGCATTCAGAGGTAACAATATAACAGTTGGAATTATTCCTTTTAAATACGCCAGTAGATAATATAAACACATTCAGGGGTAACAATATAACAGTTGGAATTATTCCTTACGCCAGTAGATAATATAAACGCATTTAGAGGTAACAATATAACAGTTGGAATTATTCCTTTTAAATACGCCAGTAGATAATATAAACACATTCAGAGGTAACAATATAACAGTTGGAATTATTCCTTACGCCAGTAGATAATATAAACACATTCAGAGGTAACAATATAACAGTTGGAATTATTCCTTACGCCAGTAGATAATATAAACACATTCAGGGGTAACAATATAACAGTTGGAATTATTCCTTACGCCAGTAGATAATATAAACACATTCAGAGGTAACAATATAACAGTTGGAATTATTCCTTTTAAATACGCCAGTAGATAATATAAACACATTCAGAGGTAACAATATAACAGTTGGAATTATTCCTTACGCCAGTAGATAATATAAACACATTCAGGGGTAACAATATAACAGTTGGAATTATTCCTTACGCCAGTAGATAATATAAACACATTCAGGGGTAACAATATAACAGTTGGAATTATTCCTTTTAAATACGCCAGTAGATAATATAAACACATTCAGGGGTAACAATATAACAGTTGGAATTATTCCTTACGCCAGTAGATAATATAAACACATTCAGGGGTAACAATATAACAGTTGGAATTATTCCTTACGCCAGTAGATAATATAAACACATTCAGGGGTAACAATATAACAGTTGGAATTATTCCTTACGCCAGTAGATAATATAAACACATTCAGGGGTAACAATATAACAGTTGGAATTATTCCTTACGCCAGTAGATAATATAAACACATTCAGGGGTAACAATATAACAGTTGGAATTATTCCTTACGCCAGTAGATAATATAAACACATTCAGAGGTAACAATATAACAGTTGGAATTATTCCTTTTATACGCCAGTAGATAATATAAACACATTCAGAGGTAACAATATAACAGTTGGAATTATTCCTTACGCCAGAATAATATAAACCATTCAGGGTAACAATATAACAGTTGGAATTATTCCTTACGCCAGTAGATAATATAAACACATTCAGGGGTAACAATATAACAGTTGGAATTATTCCTTTTAAATATGCCAGTAGATAATATAAACACATTCAGGGGTAACAATATAACAGTTGGAATTATTCCTTACGCCAGTAGATAATATAAACGCATTCAGAGGTAACAATATAACAGTTGGAATTATTCCTTTTAAATATGCCAGTAGATAATATAAACACATGCAGAGGTAACAATATAACAGTTGGAATTATTCCTTACGCCAGTAGATGATATAAACACATGCAGAGGTAACAATATAACAGTTGGAAGTATTCCTTACGCCAGTAGATGATATAAACACATGCAGAGGTAACAATATAACAGTTGGAATTATTCCTTTTAAATATGCCAGTAGATAATATAAACACATGCAGAGGTAACAATATAACAGTTGGAAGTATTCCTTACGCCAGTAGATGATATAAACACATGCAGAGGTAACAATATAACAGTTGGAATTATTCCTTACGCCAGTAGATAATATAAACACATTCAGAGGTAACAATATAACAGTTGGAATTATTCCTTACGCCAGTAGATAATA
This sequence comes from Archivesica marissinica, assembly GCA_014843695.1. Lineage (NCBI taxonomy): Eukaryota > Metazoa > Mollusca > Bivalvia > Venerida > Vesicomyidae > Archivesica > Archivesica marissinica. The sequence continues at coordinate 4,150 of JABXNX010000591.1, read as the reverse complement.
TAACCACATTCAGGAGTAACAATATAACAGTTGGAATTATTCCATACGCCAGTAGATAATATAAACGCATTCAGAGGTAACAATATAACAGTTGGAATTATTCCTTTTAAATACGCCAGTAGATAATATAAACACATTCAGGGGTAACAATATAACAGTTGGAATTATTCCATACGCCAGTAGATAATATAAACACATTCAGAGGTAACAATATAACAGTTGGAATTATTCCTTTTAAATACGCCAGTAGATAATATAAACACATTCAGAGGTAACAATATAACAGTTGGAATTATTCCTTTTAAATACGCCAGTAGATAATATAAACACATTCAGAGGTAACAATATAACAGTTGGAATTATTCCTTTTAAATACGCCAGTAGATAATATAAACACATTCAGAGGTAACAATATAACAGTTGGAATTATTCCTTACGCCAGTAGATAATATAAACACATTCAGAGGTAACAATATAACAGTTGGAATTATTCCTTTTAAATACGCCAGTAGATAATATAAACACATTCAGAGGTAACAATATAACAGTTGGAATTATTCCTTACGCCAGTAGATAATATAAACACATTCAGGGGTAACAATATAACAGTTGGAATTATTCCTTACGCCAGTAGATAATATAAACACATTCAGAGGTAACAATATAACAGTTGGAATTATTCCTTTTAAATACGCCAGTAGATAATATAAACACATTCAGGGGTAACAATATAACAGTTGGAATTATTCCTTACGCCAGTAGATAATATAAACACATTCAGAGGTAACAATATAACAGTTGGAATTATTCCTTTTAAATACGCCAGTAGATAATATAAACACATTCAGGGGTAACAATATAACAGTTGGAATTATTCCTTACGCCAGTAGATAATATAAACACATTCAGGGGTAACAATATAACAGTTGGAATTATTCCATACGCCAGTAGATAATATAAACACATTCAGAGGTAACAATATAACAGTTGGAATTATTCCTTTTAAATACGCCAGTAGATAATATAAACACATTCAGAGGTAACAATATAACAGTTGGAATTATTCCTTTTAAATACGCCAGTAGATAATATAAACACATTCAGAGGTAACAATATAACAGTTGGAATTATTCCTTTTAAATACGCCAGTAGATAATATAAACACATTCAGAGGTAACAATATAACAGTTGGAATTATTCCTTACGCCAGTAGATAATATAAACGCATTCAGAGGTAACAATATAACAGTTGGAATTATTCCTTTTAAATATGCCAGTAGATAATATAAACACATTCAGAGGTAACAATATAACAGTTGGAATTATTCCTTACGCCAGTAGATAATATAAACGCATTCAGAGGTAACAATATAACAGTTGGAATTATTCCTTACGCCAGTAGATAATATAAACACATTCAGGGGTAACAATATAACAGTTGGAATTATTCCTAAATACGCCAGTAGATAATATAAACACATTCAGGGGTAACAATATAACAGTTGGAATTATTCCTTACGCCAGTAGATAATATAAACACATTCAGAGGTAACAATATAACAGTTGGAATTATTCCTTTTAAATACGCCAGTAGATAATATAAACACATTCAGAGGTAACAATATAACAGTTGGAATTATTCCTTTTAAATACGCCAGTAGATAATATAAACACATTCAGGGGTAACAATATAACAGTTGGAATTATTCCTTACGCCAGTAGATAATATAAACACATTCAGGGGTAACAATATAACAGTTGGAATTATTCCTTACGCCAGTAGATAATATAAACACATTCAGGGGTAACAATATAACAGTTGGAATTATTCCTTACGCCAGTAGATAATATAAACACATTCAGAGGTAACAATATAACAGTTGGAATTATTCCTTACGCCAGTAGATAATATAAACACATTCAGAGGTAACAATATAACAGTTGGAATTATTCCTTTTAAATACGCCAGTAGATAATATAAACACATTCAGAGGTAACAATATAACAGTTGGAATTATTCCTTACGCCAGTAGATAATATAAACACATTCAGAGGTAACAATATAACAGTTGGAATTATTCCTTTTAAATATGCCAGTAGATAATATAAACACATTCAGAGGTAACAATATAACAGTTGGAATTATTCCTTACGCCAGTAGATAATATAAACACATTCAGGGGTAACAATATAACAGTTGGAATTATTCCTAAATACGCCAGTAGATAATATAAACACATTCAGGGGTAACAATATAACAGTTGGAATTATTCCTTACGCCAGTAGATAATATAAACACATTCAGGGGTAACAATATAACAGTTGGAATTATTCCTTACGCCAGTAGATAATATAAACACATTCAGGGGTAACAATATAACAGTTGGAATTATTCCTTTTAAATACGCCAGTAGATAATATAAACACATTCAGAGGTAACAATATAACAGTTGGAATTATTCCTTACGCCAGTAGATAATATAAACACATTCAGGGGTAACAATATAACAGTTGGAATTATTCCTTACGCCAGTAGATAATATAAACACATTCAGGGGTAACAATATAACAGTTGGAATTATTCCTTACGCCAGTAGATAATATAAACACATTCAGGGGTAACAATATAACAGTTGGAATTATTCCTTACGCCAGTAGATAATATAAACACATTCAGGGGTAACAATATAACAGTTGGAATTATTCCTTTTAAATACGCCAGTAGATAATATAAACACATTCAGGGGTAACAATATAACAGTTGGAATTATTCCTTACGCCAGTAGATAATATAAACACATTCAGGGGTAACAATATAACAGTTGGAATTATTCCATACGCCAGTAGATAATATAAACGCATTCAGAGGTAACAATATAACAGTTGGAATTATTCCTTTTAAATACGCCAGTAGATAATATAAACACATTCAGGGGTAACAATATAACAGTTGGAATTATTCCATACGCCAGTAGATAATATAAACGCATTCAGAGGTAACAATATAACAGTTGGAATTATTCCTTTTAAATACGCCAGTAGATAATATAAACACATTCAGAGGTAACAATATAACAGTTGGAATTATTACTTTTAAATACGCCAGTAGATAATATAAACACATTAGAGGTAACAATATAACAGTTGGAATTATTCCTTTTAAATACGCCAGTAGATAATATAAACACATTCAGAGGTAACAATATAACAGTTGGAATTATTCCTTACGCCAGTAGATAATATAAACGCATTCAGAGGTAACAATATAACAGTTGGAATTATTCCTTTTAAATATGCCAGTAGATAATATAAACACATTCAGAGGTAACAATATAACAGTTGGAATTATTCCTTACGCCAGTAGATAATATAAACACATTCAGAGGTAACAATATAACAGTTGGAATTATTCCTAAATACGCCAGTAGATAATATAAACACATTCAGGGGTAACAATATAACAGTTGGAATTATTCCTTACGCCAGTAGATAATATAAACACATTCAGGGGTAACAATATAACAGTTGGAATTATTCCTTACGCCAGTAGATAATATAAACACATTCAGGGGTAACAATATAACAGTTGGAATTATTCCTTTTAAATACGCCAGTAGATAATATAAACACATTCAGGGGTAACAATATAACAGTTGGAATTATTCCTTACGCCAGTAGATAATATAAACACATTCAGGGGTAACAATATAACAGTTGGAATTATTCCTTACGCCAGTAGATAATATAAACACATTCAGGGGTAACAATATAACAGTTGGAATTATTCCTTACGCCAGTAGATAATATAAACACATTCAGGGGTAACAATATAACAGTTGGAATTATTCCTTACGCCAGTAGATAATATAAACACATTCAGGGGTAACAATATAACAGTTGGAATTATTCCTTTTAAATACGCCAGTAGATAATATAAACACATTCAGAGGTAACAATATAACAGTTGGAATTATTCCTTACGCCAGTAGATAATATAAACACATTCAGGGGTAACAATATAACAGTTGGAATTATTCCTTACGCCAGTAGATAATATAAACACATTCAGGGGTAACAATATAACAGTTGGAATTATTCCTTACGCCAGTAGATAATATAAACACATTCAGGGGTAACAATATAACAGTTG
>JABXNX010000138.1:21770-80452 GCA_014843695.1 Archivesica marissinica | reverse complement strand
AATATCATTTATACGTGTATAATGAAGGTACATTTACCAGGCATTATAATATCATTTATATGTGTATGTATAATGAAGGTACATTTACTAGGCATTATAATATCATTTATATGTGTATGTATAATGAAGGTACATTTACCAGGCATTATAATATCATTTATATGTGTATAATGAAGGTACATTTACCAGGCATTATAATATCATTTATATGTGTATAATGAAGGTACATTTACCAGGCATTATAATATCATTTATATGTGTATGTATAATGAAGGTACATTTACCAGGCATTATAATATCATTTATATGTTATAATGAAGGTACATTTACCAGGCATTATAATATCATTTATATGTGTATGTATAATGAAGGTACATTTACCAGGCATTATAATATCATTTATTGTGTATGTATAATGAAGGTACATTTACCAGGCATTATTATCATTTTATGTGTATGTATAATGAAGGTACATTTACCAGGCATTAATATCATTTATATGTATATGAAGGTACTTACCAGGCATTATATTATAGTGTGGTAATGAAGGTACATTTACCAGGTATTATAATATCATTTATACGTGTATGTATAATGAAGGTACATTTACCAGGCATTATAATATCATTTATATGTGTATAATGAAGGTACATTTACCAGGCATTATAATATCATTTATATATGTATAATGAAGGTACATTTACCAGGCATTATAATATCATTTATATGTGTATAATGAAGGTACATTTACCAGGCATTATAATATCATTTATATGTGTATGTATAATGAAGGTACATTTACCAGGCATTATAATATCATTTATATGTGTATAATGAAGGTACATTTACCAGGCATTATAATATCATTTATATGTGTATGTATAATGAAGGTACATTTACCAGGCATTATAATATCATTTATACTGTTGTATAATGAAGGTACATTTACCAGGCATTATAATATCATTTATATGTGTATAATGAAGGTACATTTACCAGGCATTATAATATCATTTATATTGGTATAATGAAGGTACATTTACCAGGCATTATAATATCATTTATATTTGTATAATGAAGGTACATTTACCAGGCATTATAATATCATTTATACGTGTATGTATAATGAAGGTACATTTACCAGGCATTATAATATCATTTATATGTGTATAATGAAGGTACATTTACCAGGCATTATAATATCATTTATACGTGTATGTATAATGAAGGTACATTTACCAGGCATTATAATATCATTTATATGTGTATAATGAAGGTACATTTACCAGGCATTATAATATCATTTATATGTGTATAATGAAGGTACATTTACCAGGCATTATAATATCATTTATATGTGTATAATGAAGGTACATTTACCAGGCATTATAATATCATTTATACGTGTATGTATAATGAAGGTACATTTACCAGGCATTATAATATCATTTATATGTGTATGTATAATGAAGGTACATTTACCAGGCATTATATATCATTTATATGTGTATAATGAAGGTACATTTACCAGGCATTATAATATCATTTATACGTGTATGTATAATGAAGGTACATTTACCAGGCATTATAATATCATTTATATGTGTATATATAATGAAGGTACATTTACCAGGCATTATAATATCATTTATACGTGTATGTATAATGAAGGTACATTTACCAGGCATTATAATATCATTTATACGTGTATGTATAATGAAGGTACATTTACCAGGCATTATAATATCATTTATATTGGTATAATGAAGGTACATTTACCAGGCATTATAATATCATTTATATGTGTATGTATAATGAAGGTACATTTACCAGGCATTATAATATCATTTATATTGGTATAATGAAGGTACATTTACTAGGCATTATAATATCATTTATATGTGTATGTATAATGAAGGTACATTTACCAGGCATTATAATATCATTTATACGTGTATGTATAATGAAGGTACATTTACCAGGCATTATAATATCATTTATATGTGTATAATGAAGGTACATTACCAGGCATTATATATCATTTATATTGTATAATGAGGTACATTTACCAGTGTTGTAAATGAAGGTATTTACCAGGCATTATAATATCATTTATACTGTATGTATAATGAAGGTACATTTACCAGGCATTATAATATCATTTATACGTGTATGTATAATGAAGGTACATTTACCAGGCATTATAATATCATTTATATGTGTATAATGAAGGTACATTTACCAGGCATTATAATATCATTTATATGTGTATGTATAATGAAGGTACATTTACCAGGCATTATAATATCATTTATATGTGTATGTATAATGAAGGTACATTTACCAGGCATTATAATATCATTTATATGTGTATAATGAAGGTACATTTACCAGGCATTATAATATCATTTATATGTGTATGTATAATGAAGGTACATTTACCAGGCATTATAATATCATTTATATGTGTATAATGAAGGTACATTTACCAGGCATTATAATATCATTTATATGTGTATAATGAAGGTACATTTACCAGGCATTATAATATCATTTATATGTGTATAATGAAGGTACATTTACCAGGCATTATAATATCATTTATATGTGTATAATGAAGGTACATTTACCAGGCATTATAATATCATTTATATGTGTATAATGAAGGTACATTTACCAGGCATTATAATATCATTTATATGTGTATGTATAATGAAGGTACATTTACCAGGCATTATAATATCATTTATATGTGTATGTAAATGAAGGTACATTTACCAGGCATTATAATATCATTTATATGTGTATGTAAATGAAGGTACATTTACCAGGCATTATAATATCATTTATATGTGTATAATGAAGGTACATTTACCAGGCATTATAATATCATTTATACGTGTATGTATAATGAAGGTACATTTACCAGGCATTATAATATCATTTATACGTGTATGTATAATGAAGGTACATTTACCAGGCATTATAATATCATTTATACGTGTATGTATAATGAAGGTACATTTACCAGGCATTATAATATCATTTATATGTGTATAATGAAGGTACATTTACCAGGCATTATAATATCATTTATATGTGTATGTATAATGAAGGTACATTTACCAGGCATTATAATATCATTTATATGTGTATGTATAATGAAGGTACATTTACCAGGCATTATAATATCATTTATACGTGTATGTATAATGAAGGTACATTTACCAGGCATTATAATATCATTTATACGTGTATGTATAATGAAGGTACATTTACCAGGCATTATAATATCATTTATATGTGTATGTATAATGAAGGTACATTTACCAGGCATTATAATATCATTTATATGTGTATAATGAAGGTACATTTACCAGGCATTATAATATCATTTATATGTGTATGTTGTGGTATTTGCATTATAATATCATTTAGTTAATGAAGGTACATTTACCAGGCATTATAATATCATTTATAGTGTATAATGAAGGTACATTTACCAGGCATTATAATATCATTTATACGTGTATAATGAAGGTACATTTACCAGGCATTATAATATCATTTATATGTGTATAATGAAGGTACATTTACCAGGCATTATAATATCATTTATATGTGTATAATGAAGGTACATTTACCAGGCATTATAATATCATTTATATGTGTATAATGAAGGTACATTTACCAGGCATTATAATATCATTTATATGTGTATAATGAAGGTACATTTACCAGGCATTATAATATCATTTATATGTGTATGTATAATGAAGGTACATTTACCAGGCATTATAATATCATTTATACGTGTATGTATAATGAAGGTACATTTACCAGGCATTATAATATCATTTATATGTGTATAATGAAGGTACATTTACCAGGCATTATAATATCATTTATATGTGTATAATGAAGGTACATTTACCAGGCATTATAATATCATTTATACGTGTATGTATAATGAAGGTACATTTACCAGGCATTATAATATCATTTATATGTGTATAATGAAGGTACATTTACCAGGCATTATAATATCATTTATACGTGTATGTATAATGAAGGTACATTTACCAGGCATTATAATATCATTTATATGTGTATGTATAATGAAGGTACATTTACCAGGCATTATAATATCATTTATATGTGTATGTATAATGAAGGTACATTTACCAGGCATTATAATATCATTTATACGTGTATAATGAAGTAATTTACCAGGATTATAATATCATTATACGTGTGTAATGAAGGTACATTTACCAGGCATTATATATCATTTATATGTGTATAATGAAGGTACATTTACCAGGCATTATAATATCATTTATATGTGTATGTATAATGAAGGTACATTTACCAGGCATTATAATATCATTTATATGTGTATAATGAAGGTACATTTACCAGGCATTATAATATCATTTATATGTGTATGTATAATGAAGGTACATTTACCAGGCATTATAATATCATTTATATGTGTATAATGAAGGTACATTTACCAGGCATTATAATATCATTTATATGTGTATGTATAATGAAGGTACATTTACCAGGCATTATAATATCATTTATATGTGTATAATGAAGGTACATTTACCAGGCATTATAATATCATTTATATTGGTATAATGAAGGTACATTTACCAGGCATTATAATATCATTTATATGTGTATGTATAATGAAGGTACATTTACCAGGCATTATAATATCATTTATACATGTATGTATAATGAAGGTACATTTACCAGGCATTATAATATCATTTATACTGTATGTATAATGAAGGTACATTTACCAGGCATTATAATATCATTTATACGTGTATGTATAATGAAGGTACATTTACCAGGCATTATAATATCATTTATATGTGTATAATGAAGGTACATTTACCAGGCATTATAATATCATTTATATGTGTATAATGAAGGTACATTTACCAGGCATTATAATATCATTTATATGTGTATAATGAAGGTACATTTACCAGGCATTATAATATCATTTATATGTGTATGTATAATGAAGGTACATTTACCAGGCATTATAATATCATTTATACGTGTATGTATAATGAAGGTACATTTACCAGGCATTATAATATCATTTATATGTGTATAATGAAGGTACATTTACCAGGCATTATAATATCATTTATATGTGTATAATGAAGGTACATTTACCAGGCATTATAATATCATTTATACGTGTATGTATAATGAAGGTACATTTACCAGGCATTATAATATCATTTATATGTGTATAATGAAGGTACATTTACCAGGCATTATAATATCATTTATATGTGTATGTATAATGAAGGTACATTTACCAGGCATTATAATATCATTTATATGTGTATGTATAATGAAGGTACATTTACCAGGCATTATAATATCATTTATATGTGTATGTATAATGAAGGTACATTTACCAGGCATTATAATATCATTTATACGTGTATAATGAAGTAATTTACCAGGATTATAATATCATTATACGTGTGTAATGAAGGTACATTTACCAGGCATTATAATATCATTTATATGGTATGTATAATGAAGGTACATTTACCAGGCATTATAATATCATTTATATGGTATGTATAATGAAGGTACATTTACCAGGCATTATAATATCATTTATATGTGTATAATGAAGGTACATTTACCAGGCATTATAATATCATTTATATATGTATAATGAAGGTACATTTACCAGGCATTATAATATCATTTATATGTGTATAATGAAGGTACATTTACCAGGCATTATAATATCATTTATATTGGTATAATGAAGGTACATTTACCAGGCATTATAATATCATTTATATGTGTATGTATAATGAAGGTACATTTACCAGGCATTATAATATCATTTATACATGTATGTATAATGAAGGTACATTTACCAGGCATTATAATATCATTTATACGTGTATGTATAATGAAGGTACATTTACCAGGCATTATAATATCATTTATACTGTAGTATAATGAAGGTACATTTACCAGGCATTATAATATCATTTATATGTGTATAATGAAGGTACATTTACCAGGCATTATAATATCATTTATATGTGTATAATGAAGGTACATTTACCAGGCATTATAATATCATTTATATGTGTATAATGAAGGTACATTTACCAGGCATTATAATATCATTTATATGTGTATGTATAATGAAGGTACATTTACCAGGCATTATAATATCATTTATACGTGTATGTATAATGAAGGTACATTTACCAGGCATTATAATATCATTTATATGTGTATAATGAAGGTACATTTACCAGGCATTATAATATCATTTATATGTGTACAATGAAGGTACATTTACCAGGCATTATAATATCATTTATACGTGTATGTATAATGAAGGTACATTTACCAGGCATTATAATATCATTTATATGTGTATAATGAAGGTACATTTACCAGGCATTATAATATCATTTATATGTGTATGTATAATGAAGGTACATTTACCAGGCATTATAATATCATTTATATGTGTATGTAAATGAAGGTACATTTACCAGGCATTATAATATCATTTATATGTGTATGTATAATGAAGGTACATTTACCAGGCATTATAATATCATTTATACGTGTATAATGAAGGTATATTTACCAGGCATTATAATATCATTTATACGTGTGTAATGAAGGTACATTTACCAGGCATTATAATATCATTTATATGGTATGTATAATGAAGGTACATTTACCAGGCATTATAATATCATTTATATGTGTATGTATAATGAAGGTACATTTACCAGGCATTATAATATCATTTATATGTGTATAATGAAGGTACATTTACCAGGCATTATAATATCATTTATATATGTATAATGAAGGTACATTTACCAGGCATTATAATATCATTTATATGTGTATAATGAAGGTACATTTACCAGGCATTATAATATCATTTATATGTGTATGTATAATGAAGGTACATTTACCAGGCATTATAATATCATTTATATGTGTATAATGAAGGTACATTTACCAGGCATTATAATATCATTTATATGTGTATGTATAATGAAGGTACATTTACCAGGCATTATAATATCATTTATACATGTATGTATAATGAAGGTACATTTACCAGGCATTATAATATCATTTATACGTGTATAATGAAGGTACATTTACCAGGCATTATAATATCATTTATATTGGTATAATGAAGGTACATTTACCAGGCATTATAATATCATTTATATTGGTATAATGAAGGTACATTTACCAGGCATTATAATATCATTTATACGTGTATGTATAATGAAGGTACATTTACCAGGCATTATAATATCATTTATACGTGTATGTATAATGAAGGTACATTTACCAGGCATTATAATATCATTTATATGTGTATAATGAAGGTACATTTACCAGGCATTATAATATCATTTATATGTGTATGTATAATGAAGGTACATTTACCAGGCATTATAATATCATTTATATGTGTATGTATAATGAAGGTACATTTACCAGGCATTATAATATCATTTATATGTGTATGTATAATGAAGGTACATTTACCAGGCATTATAATATCATTTATACGTGTATAATGAAGGTATATTTACCAGGATTATAATATCATTTATAGTGTGTAATGAAGGTACATTTACCAGGCATTATAATATCATTTATATGTTGTATAATGAAGGTACATTTACCAGGCATTATAATATCATTTATATGGTATGTATAATGAAGGTACATTTACCAGGCATTATAATATCATTTATATGTGTATAATGAAGGTACATTTACCAGGCATTATAATATCATTTATATATGTATAATGAAGGTACATTTACCAGGCATTATAATATCATTTATATGTGTATAATGAAGGTACATTTACCAGGCATTATAATATCATTTATATGTGTATGTATAATGAAGGTACATTTACCAGGCATTATAATATCATTTATATGTGTATAATGAAGGTACATTTACCAGGCATTATAATATCATTTATATGTGTATGTATATGAAGGTACATTTACCAGGCATTATAATATCATTTATACATGTATGTATAATGAAGGTACATTTACCAGGCATTATAATATCATTTATACGTGTATAATGAAGGTACATTTACCAGGCATTATAATATCATTTATATTGGTATAATGAAGGTACATTTACCAGGCATTATAATATCATTTATATTGGTATAATGAAGGTACATTTACCAGGCATTATAATATCATTTATACGTGTATGTATAATGAAGGTACATTTACCAGGCATTATAATATCATTTATACGTGTATGTATAATGAAGGTACATTTACCAGGCATTATAATATCATTTATACGTGTATGTATAATGAAGGTACATTTACCAGGCATTATAATATCATTTATACGTGTATGTATAATGAAGGTACATTTACCAGGCATTATAATATCATTTATATGTGTATAATGAAGGTACATTTACCAGGCATTATAATATCATTTATATGTGTATAATGAAGGTACATTTACCAGGCATTATAATATCATTTATATGTGTATGTATAATGAAGGTACATTTACCAGGCATTATAATATCATTTATACGTGTATGTATAATGAAGGTACATTTACCAGGCATTATAATATCATTTATATGTGTATAATGAAGGTACATTTACCAGGCATTATAATATCATTTATATGTGTATAATGAAGGTACATTTACCAGGCATTATAATATCATTTATACGTGTATGTATAATGAAGGTACATTTACCAGGCATTATAATATCATTTATATGTGTATAATGAAGGTACATTTACCAGGCATTATAATATCATTTATATGTGTATGTATAATGAAGGTACATTTACCAGGCATTATAATATCATTTATATGTGTATGTAAATGAAGGTACATTTACCAGGCATTATAATATCATTTATATGTGTATGTATAATGAAGGTACATTTACCAGGCATTATAATATCATTTATACGTTTATAATGAAGGTACATTTACCAGGCATTATAATATCATTTATACGTGTGTAATGAAGGTACATTTACCAGGCATTATTATATCATTTATATGGTATGTATAATGAAGGTACATTTACCAGGCATTATAATATCATTTATATGCGTATGTATAATGAAGGTACATTTACCAGGCATTATAATATCATTTATATGTGTATAATGAAGGTACATTTACCAGGCATTATAATATCATTTATATGTGTATGTATAATGAAGGTACATTTACCAGGCATTATAATATCATTTATATGTGTATAATGAAGGTACATTTACCAGGCATTATAATATCATTTATATGTGTATGTATAATGAAGGTACATTTACCAGGCATTATAATATCATTTATACTGTATGTATAATGAAGGTACATTTACCAGGCATTATAATATCATTTATATGTGTATGTATAATGAAGGTACATTTACCAGGCATTATAATATCATTTATATGTGTATGTATAATGAAGGTACATTTACCAGGCATTATAATATCATTTATATTTGTATAATGAAGGTACATTTACCAGGCATTATAATATCATTTATATGTGTATAATGAAGGTACATTTACCAGGCATTATAATATCATTTATATTGGTATAATGAAGGTACATTTACCAGGCATTATAATATCATTTATATGTGTATAATGAAGGTACATTTACCAGGCATTATAATATCATTTATATGTGTATGTAATGAAGGTACATTTACCAGGCATTATAATATCATTTATATGTGTATGTATAATGAAGGTACATTTACCAGGCATTATAATATCATTTATAGTGTATGTATAATGAAGGTACATTTACCAGGCATTATAATATCATTTATACGTGTATGTATAATGAAGGTACATTTACCAGGCATTATAATATCATTTATATGTGTATGTATAATGAAGGTACATTTACCAGGCATTATAATATCATTTATATGTGTATAATGAAGGTACATTTACCAGGCATTATAATATCATTTATATGTGTATGTATAATGAAGGTACATTTACCAGGCATTATAATATCATTTATACGTGTATGTATAATGAAGGTACATTTACCAGGCATTATAATATCATTTATACGTGTATGTATAATGAAGGTACATTTACCAGGCATTATAATATCATTTATACGTGTATGTATAATGAAGGTACATTTACCAGGCATTATAATATCATTTATACGTGTATGTATAATGAAGGTACATTTACCAGGCATTATAATATCATTTATACGTGTATGTATAATGAAGGTACATTTACTAGGCATTATAATATCATTTATATGTGTATGTATAATGAAGGTACATTTACCAGGCATTATAATATCATTTATACGTGTATAAGTAATGAATATTTGTTGTTGTAAATATCATGTTATAATATCATTTATTGCTTGTAAGAAATAAGAGAAATTTTAAAAAACAAACAAAAAATTGAATCTGGAACTGAACGAAATAGAAAATAGCACAACACGCAACATATTCAATACACACTATATTCCACCAAATATAAATAACTGTTCAATGCGTTAGTTGGGTCATAGTTCAAGTATTGAGCATTGGGAAACACGAGTATTGGGAAACACGAATCGATTGATTATATTGGGAATTCATGTGCATTGAGATATGGACATATTTATATGGGGAATTCACGTCCATTGACACATTATATGGGGAATTCACGCACATTGAAATATTATATGGGGAATTCACGCGCATTGACATATTATATGGGGAATTCACGCGCATTGACATATTATATGGGGAATTCACGTGCATTGAAATATTATATGGGGAATTCACGTGCATACATATTATATGGGGAATTCACGTGCATTGACATATTATAAGGGGAATTCACGTGCATTGACATATTATATGGGAATTCACGTGCATTGACATGTTATATGGGGAATTCAGGTCCATTGACATATTATATGGGGAATTCACGTGCATTGACATATTATATTGGGAATTCACGCGCATTGACATAGTATATGGGGAATTGACGTGCATTGACATATTATATGGGGAATTCACGCGCATTGAATTCAATGTCGGTACATATCTATAGAAAAATAGTTGATTTGAATAGCAAGTAATATTTAAATGTTCAAACATGTACAGAGTTTAAATTAATACCATCTCATTTGAATAACCAGCAGTAATTACCTGTCGATACTGGGTACAGAGTTTAATATCATCTCATCTGATCTGATCATGCCTTGACTTCTATGTTGTGGAATTCGTTGCTGTGGATATATCCGGTCCTTCACTGTTGGTACACTTGTTGTCCATTGCATTTGTAGAATACCAAAGTTGCTAAACCCAGCATCCCTGTGCAATACAAATTAAATGTATGATATGATAAAAACTAACTACGCTACAACTGGGCATTGTATGTTATTATACTTAATGAGTTACAACTGGACAGTGTATGATATGATACAACACTAACTGAGCTACGACCGGACAGTGTATGATATGATACAAAACTAACTGAGCTACGACAGGACAGTGTATGATATGATACAACACTAACTGATTACGACAGAACAGTGTATGATATGATACAACACAAGCTGAGTTACAACTGGACAGCGTATGATATGATACAACACTAACTGAGCTACAACTGGACAGTGTATGATATGATACAACACTAACTGAGCTACGACCGGACAGTGTATGATATGATACAACATTAACTGAGTTAAAACTGGACATATGATACAACACAAACTGAGCTACGACAGAACAGTGTATGATATGATACAACACTAACTAAGCTACAACTGGACAGTGTATGATATGATACAACACTAACTGAGCTACGACAGGACATTGTATGATATGGTACAACACTAACTGAGCTACGACCGGACAGTGTATGATATGAAACAAAACTTAGTGAGCTACGACCGGACAGTGTATGATATGATACAACACTAACTGAGCTACGACAGGACATTGTATGATATGATACAACACTAACTAAGCTACGACCGGACAGTGTATGATATGATACAGCATTAACTGAGCTACAACTGGACAGTGTATGATATGATACAACACTAACTAAGCTACAACTGGACAGGGTATGATATGATACTTAATGAGTTACAACTGGACAGTGTATGATATGATACAAAACTAACTAAGCTACGATCGGACAGTGTATGATTTGATACAACACTAACTGAGCTATGACAGAACAGTGTATGATATGATACAACACTAACTGAGCTACAACTGGACAGTGTATGATATGATACAACACTAACTGAGCTACAACTGGAGGGTGTATGATTTAAAACAACACTAACTGAGCTACAACTGGAGAGTGTATGATAGGATACAAAACTATCTGAGCTACGACCGGACAGTGTATGATATGATACAAAACTAACTGAGCTACGACAGGACAGTGTATGATATGATACAACACTAACTGAGCAACGACAGGACAGTATATGATATGATACAACATTAACTGAGCTACGACTGGACAGTGTATGATATGATACAAAACTAACTGAGCTATGACAGGACAGTGTATGATATGATACAAAACTAACTGTGCTACGACCGGACAGTGTATGATATGATACAACACTAACTGAGTTACGACAGAACAGTGTATGATATGATACAACACAAGCTGAGTTACAACTGGACAGTGTATGATATGATACAACACTAACTGAGCTACAACTGGACAGTGTATGATATGATACAAAACTAACTGAGCTACGACGTGACAGTGTATGATATGATACAACATTAACTGAGTTAAAACTGGACATATGATACAACACAAACTGAGCTACGACAGAAAAGTGTATGATATGATACAACACTAACTAAGCTACAACTGGACAGTGTATGATATGATACAACACTAACTGAGCTACGACAGGACATTGTATGATATGGTACAACACTAACTGAGCTACGACCGGACAGTGTATGATATGAAACAAAACTTACTGAGCTACGACCGGACAGTGTATGATATGATACAACACTAACTGAGCTACGACAGGACATTGTATGATATGATACAACACTAACTGAGCTACGACCGGACAGTGTATGATATGATACAGCACTAACTGAGCTACAACTGGACAGTGTATGATATGATACAACACTAACTAAGCTAAAACTGGACAGGGTATGATATGATACTTAATGAGTTACAACTGGACAGTGTATGATATGATACAAAACTAACTAAGCTACGATCGGACAGTGTATGATTTGATACAACACTAACTGAGCTATGACAGAACAGTGTATGATATGATACAACACTAACTGAGCTACAACTGGACAGTGTATGATATGATAAAACACTAACTGAGCTACAACTGGAGTGTGTATGATTTAAAACAACACTATCTGAGCTACAACTGGAGAGTGTATGATAGGATACAAAACTATCTGAGCTACGACCGGACAGTGTATGATATGATACAAAACTAACTGAGCTACGACAGGACAGTGTATGATATGATACAACACTAACTGAGCAACGACCGGACAGTATATGATATGATACAACATTAACTGAGCTACGACTGGACAGTGTATGATATGATACAAAACTAACTGAGCTATGACAGGACAGTGTATGATATGATACAAAACTAACTGTGCTACGACCGGACAGTGTATGATATGATACAACACTAACTGAGTTACGACAGAACAGTGTATGATATGATACAACACAAGCTGAGTTACAACTGGACAGTGTATGATATGATACAACACTAACTGAGCTACAACTGGACAGTGTATGATATGATACAACACTAACTGAGCTACGACCGGACAGTGTATGATATGATACAACATTAACTGAGTTAAAACTGGACATATGATGCAACACAACTGAGCTACGACAGAACAGTGTATGATATGATACAACACTAACTAAGCTACAACTGGACAGTGTATGATATGATACAACACTAACTAGCTACAACTGGACAGGGTATGATATGATACTTAATGAGTTACAACTGGACAGTGTATGATATGATACAACACTAACTGAGGTACGACAGGATATTGTATGATATGATACAACACTAACTGAGCTACGACCGGACAGTGTATGATATGATACAGCACTAACTGAGCTACAACTGGACAGTGTATGTTATGATACCACTAACTAAGCTACAACTGGACAGGGTATGATATGATACTTAATGGTTACAACTGGACAGTGTATGATATGATACAAAACTAACTAAGCTACGATCGGACAGTGTATGATTTGATACAACACTAACTGAGCTATGACAGAACAGTGTATGATATGATACAACACTAACTGAGCTACAACTGGACAGTGTATGATATGATACAACACTAACTGAGCTACAACTGGAGGGTGTATGATTTAAAACAACACTAACTGAGCTACAACTGGAGAGTGTATGATATGATACAAAACTATCTGAGCTACGACCGGACAGTGTATGATATGATACAAAACTAACTGAGCTACGACAGGACAGTGTATGATATGATACAACACTAACTGAGCAACGACCGGACAGTATATGATATGATACAACATTAACTGAGCTACGACTGGACAGTGTATGATATGATACAAAACTAACTGAGCTATGACAGGACAGTGTATGATATGATACAACACTAACTGAGCAACGACCGGACAGTATATGATATGATACAACATTAACTGAGCTACGACTGGACAGTGTATGATATGATACAAAACTAACTGAGCTATGACAGGACAGTGTATGATATGATACAACACTAACTGAGCAACGACCGGACAGTATATGATATGATACAACATTAACTGAGCTACGACTGGACAGTGTATGATATGATACAAAACTAACTGAGCTATGACAGGACAGTGTATGATATGATACAAAACTAACTGTGCTACGACCGGACAGTGTATGATATGATACAACACTAACTGAGTTACGACAGAACAGTGTATGATATGATACAACACAAGCTGAGTTACAACTGGACAGTGTATGATATGATACAACACTAACTGAGCTACAACTGGACAGTGTATGATATGATACAACACTAACTGAGCTACAACTGGACAGTGTATGATATGATACAACACTAACTAAGCTACAACTGGACAGGGTATGATATGATACTTAATGAGTTACAACTGGACAGTGTATGATATGATACAACACTAACTGAGGTACGACAGGATATTGTATGATATGATACAACACTAACTGAGCTACGACCGGACAGTGTATGATATGATACAGCACTAACTGAGCTACAACTGGACAGTGTATGTTATGATACAACACTAACTAAGCTACAACTGGACAGGGTATGATATGATACTTAATGAGTTACAACTGGACAGTGTATGATATGATACAAAACTAACTAAGCTACGATCGGACAGTGTATGATTTGATACAACACTAACTGAGCTATGACAGAACAGTGTATGATATGATACAACACTAACTGAGCTACAACTGGACAGTGTATGATATGATACAACACTAACTGAGCTACAACTGGAGGGTGTATGATTTAAAACAACACTAACTGAGCTACAACTGGAGAGTGTATGATATGATACAAAACTATCTGAGCTACGACCGGACAGTGTATGATATGATACAAAACTAACTGAGCTACGACAGGACAGTGTATGATATGATACAACACTAACTGAGCAACGACCGGACAGTATATGATATGATACAACATTAACTGAGCTACGACTGGACAGTGTATGATATGATACAAAACTAACTGAGCTATGACAGGACAGTGTATGATATGATGCAAAATTAACTGTGCTACGACCGGACAGTGTATGATTTGATACAACACTAACTGAGCAACGACCGGACAGTGTATGATATGATACAACACTAACTAAGCTACAACTGGACAGTGTATGATATGATACTTAATGAGTTACAACTGGACAGTGTATGATATGATACAACACTAACTGAGCTACGACAGAACAGTGTATGCTATGATACAACACTAACTGAGCTACGACAGAACAGTGTATGATATGGTACAAAACTAACTGAGCTACGACCGGAGAGTGTACGATATGACACAAAACTAACTGAGCTACGACAGGACAGTGTATGATATGATACAACACTAACTGAGCTACGAAAAAAAACAGTGTACGATATGATACAACACTAACTGAGCTACAACTGGACAGTGTATGATATGATACAACATTAACTGAGCTACGATAGGACAGTGTATGATATGATACAAAACTAACTAACTGAGCTATAACAGGACATTGTATGATATGATACAACACTAATTGAGCAACAACAGGACAGTGTATGATATGAATGAAAACTAACTAAGCTACGACAGGACAGTGTGTGATATGATACAACACTAACTGAGCTACGACAGAACAGTGTACGATATGATACAACACTAACTGAGCTACAACTGGACAGTGTATGATATGATACAAAACTAACTGAGCTGCGTTAGGACATTTTATGATATGATACAAAACTACCTAACTGAGCTATAACAGGACATTGTATGATATGATACAACACTAACTGAGCAACAACAGGACAGTGTATGATATGATACAACACTAACTGAGCTACGACAAGACAGTGTATGATATTATACAACACTAACTGAGTTAAAACTGCAGAGTGTAAGATATGATACAACACTAACTAAATTACAACTGGACAGTGTATGATATGATACAAAACTAACTGAGCTACGACTGGACAGTGTATGATATGATACAACACTAACTGAGCTACGACTGGACAGTGTATGATATGATACAACATTAACTGAGCTACGATTGGACAGTGTATGATATGATACAACACTAACTGAGCTACGACAGAACAGTGTATGCAATGATACAACACTAACTGAGCGACGACAGAACAGTGTATGATATGATACAACACTAACTGAGCTACAACTGGACAGTGTATGATATGATACAAAACTAACTAAGCTACGACAGGACATTGTATGATATGATACCACATTAACTGAGCTACGACTGGACAGTGTATGATATGATACAACATTAACTGAGCTACGACTGGACAGTGTATGATATGATACAACACTAACTGAGCTACGACAAGACAGTGTATGATATGATACAAAACTAACTGAGCTACGACCGGACAGTGTATGATATGATACAACATTAACTGAGCTACGACTGGACAGTGTATGATATGATACAACACTAACTGAGCTACGACAAGACAGTGTATGATATGATACAAAACTAACTGAGCTACGACCGGACAGTGTATGATATGATACAATACTAACTGAGCTACGACAGGACATTGTATGATATGATACAACACTAACTGAGCAACGACAGGACAATGTATGATATGATACAACACTAACTGAGCTACGACCGGACAGTGTATGATATGATACAACACTAACTGAGCTACGACAGGACATTGTATGATATGATACAACACTAACTGAGCTACGACCGGACAGTATATGATATGATACAACACTAACTGAGCTACAACTGGAGAGTGTATGATATGATATAACATTAACTAAGCTACAACTGGACAGTGTATGATATGATACTTAATGAGTTACAACTGGACAGTGTATGATACGATACAACACTAACTGAGTTACAACTGGACAGTGTATGATATGATACTTAATGAGTTACAACTGGACAGTGTATGATATGATACAACACTAACTGAGCTACGATTGGACAGTGTATGATATGATACAACACTAACTGAGCTACGACAGAACAGTGTATGCAATGATACAACACTAACTGAGCTACGACAGAACAGTGTATAATATGATACAACACTAACTGAGCTACAACTCGAGTGTATGATATGATACAACACTAACTGAGCTACGACAGAACAGATTATGATATCATACAACACTAACTGAGCTACAACTGGACAGTGT
This sequence comes from Archivesica marissinica, assembly GCA_014843695.1. Classification (NCBI taxonomy): domain Eukaryota; kingdom Metazoa; phylum Mollusca; class Bivalvia; order Venerida; family Vesicomyidae; genus Archivesica; species Archivesica marissinica. The sequence goes on along the minus strand of JABXNX010000138.1, from coordinate 62,357 downwards.
ATGATATGATACAAAACTAACTGAGCTACGACCGGACAGTGTATGATATGATACAAATTAACTGAGCTACGACATGACAGTGTATGATATGATACAACACTAACTGAGCTACGACAGAACAGTGTATGATATGATACAACACTAATTGAGTTACAACTGGACAGTGTATGATATGATACAACACTATCTGAGCTAGGACCGTACAGTGCATGATATGATACAACACTAACTGAGTTACAACTGAACAGTGTATATGATACAACATTAACTGAGCTACGACTGGACAGTGTATGATATGATACAAATCTAACTGAGCTACGACAGGACATTGTATGATATGATACAAAATTAACTAACTGAGCTATAACAGGACATTGTATGATATGATACAACACTAACTACGCTACAACTGGACAGTGTATGATATGATACTTAATGAGTTACAACTGGACAGTGTATGATATGATACAACACTAACTGAGCTACGACAGAACCGTGTATGCTATGATACAACACTAACTGATCTACGACAGAACAGTGTTTGATATGGTACAACACTAACTGAGCTACAACTGGACAGTGTATGATATGATACAACACTAACTGAGCTACGACAGAACAGTGTACGATATGATACAAAACTAACTAACTGAGCTATAACAGGACATTGTATGATATGATACAACACTAATTGAGCAACAACAGGACAGTGTATGATATGAATGAAAACTAACTGAGCTACGACAGGACAGTGTGTGATATGATACAACACTAACTGAGCTACGACAGAACAGTGTACGATATGATACAACACTAACTGAGCTACAACTGGACAGTGTATGATATGATACAAAACTAACTGAGCTACGTTAGGACATGATATGATACAAAACTAACTAACTGAGCTATAACAGGACATTGAATGAAATGATACAACACTAACTGAGCAACAACAGGACAGTGTATGATATGATACAACACTAACTGAGCTACGACAAGACAGTGTATGATATGATACAACACTAACTGAGCTACGACTGGACAGTGTATGCTATGATACAAAACTAACTGTGCTACGACAGGACAGTGTATGATATGATACAACACTAACTGAGCTACGACAAGACAGTGTATGATATGATACAAAACTAACTGAGCTACGACCGGACAGTGTATGATATGATACAACACTAACTGAGCTACGACAGGACATTGTATGATATGATACAACACTAACTGAGCTACGACAGGACAATGTATGATATGATACAACACTAACTGAGCTACGACCGGACAGTGTATGATATGATACAACACTAACTGAGCTACGACAGGACATTGTATGATATGATACAACACTAACTGAGCTACGACCGGACAGTATATGATATGATACAACACTAACTGAGCTACAACTGGACAGTGTATGATATGATATAACATTAACTAAGCTACAACTGGACAGTGTATGATATGATACTTAATGAGTTACAACTGGACAGTGTATGATATGATACAACACTAACCGAGTTACAACTGCACAGTGTATGATATGATACTTAATGAGTTACAACTGGACAGTGTATGATATGATACAACACTAACTGATCTACGATTGGACAGTGTATGATATGATACAACACTAACTGAGCTACGACAGAACAGTGTATGCAATGATACAACACTAACTGAGCTACAACTGGACAGTGTATGATATAATACAACACTAACTGAGCTACAACTCGAGTGTATGATATGATACAACACTAACTGAGCTACGACAGAACAGTTTATGATATGATACAACACTAACTGAGCTACATCTGGAGAGTGTATGATATGATACAAAACTAACTGAGCTACGACCGGACCGTGTATGATATGATACAAATTAACCGAGCTACGACATGACAGTGTATGATATGATACAACACTAACTGAGCTACGACAGAACAGTGTATGATATGATACAACACTAATTGAGTTACAACTGGACAGTGTATGATATGATACAACACTATCTGAGCTACAACTGGACAGTGTATGATATGATACAACACTAACTGAGTTACAACTGAACAGTGTATATGATACAACATTAACTGAGCTAGGACTGGACAGTGTATGATATGATACAAAACTAACTGAGCTACGACAGGACATTGTATGATATGATACAAAATTAACTAACTGAGCTATAACAGGACATTGTATGATATGATACAACACTAACCTAACTGGGCAACGACAGGACAGTATATGATTGAAAACTAACTGAGCTACGACAGGACAGTGTTTGATATGAAACAACACTAACTGAGTTAAAACTGGACAGTGTATGATATGATACAAAACTAACTGAGCTACGACTGTACATCGTATGATATGATACAACATTAACTGAGCTACGACAGAGCAGTGTATGATATGATACAAAACTAACTGAGCTACGACAGGACAGTGTATGATATGATACAACAATAACTAAGCTACGACTGAACAGTGTATGATATGATACAACACTAACTGAGTTACAACTGGACAGTATATGATATGATACAATACTTACTGAGCTACAACTGGACAGTGTATGATTTAATACAACACTAACTGAGCTACAACTGGACAGTGTTTGATATGATGCAAAACTAACTGAGCTATGATAGGACATTGTTTGATATGATACAACACTAACTGAGCAACGACAGGACAGTGTATGATATGATGCAACACTAACTGAGCTACGACAAGAGAGTGTATGATATGATACAAAACTAATTGAGCTACTACCGGACAGTGTATGATATGATACAACACTAACTGAGCTACGACCGGACAGTGTATGATATGATACAACACTAACTGAGCTACGACAGAACAGTGTATGATATGATACAACACTAACTGAGCTACAACTGGACAGTGTATGATATGATACAACACTAACTGAGCTACGACAGAACAGTTTATGATATGATACAACACTAACTGAGCTACAACTGGACAGTGTATGATATGATACAAAACTAACTGAGCTACGACCGGACAGTGTATGATATGATACAAATTAACTGAGCTACGACATGACAGTGTATGATATGATACAACACTAACTGAGCTACGACAGAACAGTGTATGATATGATACAACACTAACTGAGCTACAACTGGACAGTGTATGATATGATACAACACTAACTGAGCTACGACAGAACAGTTTATGATATGATACAACACTAACTGAGCTACAACTGGACAGTGTATGATATGATACAAAACTAACTGAGCTACGACCGGACAGTGTATGATATGATACAAATTAACTGAGCTACGACATGACAGTGTATGATATGATACAACACTAACTGAGCTACGATAGAACAGTGTATGATATGATACAACACTAATTGAGTTACAACTGGACAGTGTATGATATGATACAAAACTAACTGAGCTACGACTGGACAGCGTATGATATGATACAACACTAACTGAGCTAGGACCGGATAGTGCATGATATGATACAACACTAACTGAGTTAAAACTGGACAGTGTATGATATGATACAACACTAACTAAGCTACAACTGGGCAGTGTATGATATGATACAAAACTAACTGAGCTACGACTGGACAGCGTATGATATGATACAACACTAACTGAGCTAGGACCGGACAGTGCATGATATGATACAACACTAACTGAGTTACAACTGAACAGTGTATATGATACAACATTAACTGAGCTACGACTGGACATTGTATGATATGATACAAAATTAACTAACTGAGCTATAACAGGACATTGTATGATATGATACAACACTAACTGGGCAACGACAGGACAGTGTATGATATGATTGAAAACTAACTGAGCTACGACAGGACAGTGTGTGATATGATACAACACTAACTGAGTTAAAACTGGACAGTGTATGATATGATACAACACTAACTGAGCTACAATTGGACAGTGTATGATATAATACAACACTAACTGAGCTACAACTGGACAGTGTATGATATGATACAACATTAACTGAGCTACGACAGAGCAGTGTATGATATGATATTTAATGAGTTACGACAGGACAGTGTAAGATATGATACAACACTAACTGAGATACGACAGAACAGTGTATGATATGATACAACACTAACTGAGCTACGACAGAACAGTGTATGATATGATACAAAACTAACTGAGCTAAGACCGGACAGTATAAGATATGATACAACATTAACTGAGCTACGACTGGACAGTGTATGATATGATACAACACTAACTGAGCTACGACAGGACAGTGTATGATATGATACAACACTAACTGAGCTACAACTGGACAGTGTATGATATGATATAACATTAACTAAGCTACAACTGGACAGTGTATGATATGATACTTAATGAGTTACAACTGGACAGTGTATGATATGATACAACACTAACTGAGCTACAACTGGACAGTGCATGATATGATACAACACTAACTAAGCTACGACTGAACAGTGTATGATATGATACAACACTAACTAAGTTACAACTGGACAGTATATGATATGATACAATACTTACTGAGCTACAACTGGACAGTTTATGATTTAATACAACACTAACTGAGCTACAACTGGACAGTGTTTGATATGATGCAAATCTGACTGAGCTATGATAGGACATTGTTTGATATGATACAACACTAACTGAGCAACGACAGGACAGTGTATGATATGATACAACACTAACTGTGCTACGACCGGACAGTGTATGATATGATACAACATTAACTGAGCTACGACTGGACAGTGTATGATATGATACAAAACTAACTGAGCTACGACAGGACAGTGTATGAAATGATGCAACACTAACTGAGCTACGACAAGACAGTGTATGATATGATACAAAACTAATAATTGAGCTACTACCGGACAGTGTATGATATGATACAACACTAACTGAGCTAGCACTGGACAGTGTATGATATGATACAAAACTAACTGAGCTACGACTGGACAGCGTATGATATGATACAACATTAACTGAGCTACGACAGAGCAGTGTATGATATGATATTTAATGAGTTACGACAGGACAGTGTAAGATATGATACAACACTAACTGAGATACGACAGAACAGTGTATGATATGATACAACACTAACTGATCTACGACAGAACAGTGTATGATATGATACAACTCTAACTGAGCAACGACCGGACAGTATAAGATATGATACAACATTAACTGAGCTACGACTGGTCAGTGTATGATATGATACAACACTAACTGAGCTAGGACAGGACAGTGTATGATATGATACAACACTAACTGAGCTACAACTGGACAGTGTATGATATGATATAACATAAACTAAGCTACAACTGGACAGTGTATGATATGATACTTAATGAGTTACAACTGGACAGTGTATGATATGATACAACACTAACTGAGCTACAACTGGACAGTGTATGATATGATACAACACTAACTAAGCTACGACTGAACAGTGTATGATATGATACAACACTAACTAAGTTACAACTCGACAGTATATGATATGATACAATACTTACTGAGCTACAACTGGACAGTGTATGATTTAAGAAAACACTAACTGAGCTACAACTGGACAGTGTTTGATATGATGCAAAACTGACTGAGCTATGATAGGACATTGTTTGATATGATACAACACTAACTGTGCAACGACAGGACAGTGTATGATATGATACAACACTAACTGTGCTACGACCGGACAGTGTATGATATGATACAACATTAACTGAGCAACGACTGGACAGTGTATGATATGATACAAAACTAACTGAGCTACGACAGGACAGTGTATGAAATGATGCAACACTAACTGAGCTACGACACGACAGTGTATGATGTGATACAAAACTAATTGAGCTACTACCGGACAGTATATGATATGATACAAAACTAACTGAGCTACGACCGGACAGTGTATGATATGATACAAAATTAACTGAGCTACGACAGGACAGTGTATGATATGATACAACACTAACTGAGCTAGCACTGGACAGTGTATGATATGATACAAAACTAACTGAGCTACGACTGGACAGCGTATGATATGATACAACATTAACTGAGCTACGGCAGAGCAGTGTATGATATGATATTTAATGAGTTACGACAGGACAGTGTATGATATGATACAAAACTAACTGAGCTACGACAGAACAGTGTATGATATGATACAACACTAACTGAGCAACGACCGGACAGTGTATGATATGATACAACACTAACTGAGCTACGACTGGACAGTATATGATATGATACAAAACTAACTGAGCTACGACAGGACAGTGTATGAAATGATGCAACACTAACTGAGCTACGACAAGACAGTGTATGATATGATACAAAACTAATTGAGCTACTACCGGACAGTGTATGATATGATACAACACTAACTGAGCTACAACTGGACAGTGTATGATATGATACAAAACTAACTGAGCTACGACCGGACAGTGTATGATATGATACAAAACTAACTGAGCTACTACCGGACAGTGTATGATATGATACAACACTAACTGTGCTACGACCGGACAGTGTATGATATGATACAACATTAACTGAGCTACGACTGGACAGTGTATGATATGATACAACACTAACTGAGCTACGACAGGACAGAGTATGAAATGATGCAACACTAACTGAGCTACGACAAGACAGTGTATGATATGATACAAAACTAATTGAGCTACTACCGGACAGTGTATGATATGATACAACACTAACTGAGCTACAACTGGACAGTGTATGATATGATAAAAAACTAACTGAGCTACGACCGGACAGTGTATGATATGATACAAAACTAACTGAGCTACTACCGGACAGTGTATGATATGATACAACACTAACTGAGCTAGCACTGGACAGTGTATGATATGATACAAAACTAACTGAGCTACGACTGGACAGCGTATGATATGATACAACATTAACTGAGCTACGACAGAGCAGTGTATGATATGATATTTAATGAGTTACGACAGGACAGTGTAAAATATGATACAACACTAACTGAGATACGACAGAACAGTGTATGATATGATACAACACTAACTGAGCTACGACAGAACAGTGTATGATATGATACAACTCTAACTGAGCAACGACCGGACAGTATAAGATATGATACAATATTAACTGAGCTACGACTGGACAGTGTATGATATGATACAACACTAACTGAGCTACAACAGGACAGTGTATGATATGATACAACACTAACTAAGTTACAACTGGGCAGTGTATGATATGATACAAAACTAACTGAGCTACGACTGGACAGCGTATGATATGATACAACATTAACTGAGTTACGACAGAGCAGTGTATGATATGATATTTAATGAGTACCGACAGGACAGTGTAAGATATGATACAACACTAACTGAGATACGACAGAACAGTGTATGATATGATACAACACTAACTGAGCTACGACAGAACAGTGTATGATATGATACAAAAAAACTAACTGAGCTACGACCGGACAGTATAAGATATGATACAACATTAACTGAGCTACGACTGGACAGTGTATGATATGATACAACACTAACTGAGCTACGACAGGACATTGTATGATATGATACAACACTAACTGAGCTACAACTGGACAGTGTATGATATGATATAATATTAACTAAGCTACAACTGGACAGTGTATGATATGATACTTAATGAGTTACAACTGGACAGTGTATGATATGATACAACACTAACTGAGCTACAACTGGACAGTGTATGATATGATACAACACTAACTAAGCTACGACTGAACAGTGTATGATATGATACAACACTAACTAAGTTACAACTGGACAGTATACGATATGATACAATACTTACTGAGCTATAACTGGACAGTGTATGATTTAATCAAACACTAACTGAGCTACAACTGGACAGTGTTTGATATGATGCAAAACTGACTGAGCTATGATAGCACATTGTTTGATATGATACAACACTAACTGTGCAACGACAGGACAGTGTATGATATGATACAACACTAACTGTGCTACGACCGGACAGTGTATGATATGATACAACATTAACTGAGCTACGACTGGACAGTGTATGATATGATACAAAACTAACTGAGCTACGACAGGACAGTGTATGAAATGATGCAACACTAACTGAGCTACGACAAGACAGTGTATGATATGATACAAAACTAACTGAGCTACTACCGGACAGTGTATGATATGATACAACACTAACTGAGCTAGCACTGGACAGTGTATGATATTATACAAAACTAACTGAGCTACGACTGGACAGCGTATGATATGATACAACATTAACTGAGGCTACGACAGAGCAGTGTATGATATGATATTTAATGAGTTACGACAGGACAGTGTAAGATATGATACAACACTAACTGAGATACGACAGAACAGTGTATGATATGATACAACACTAACTGAACTACGACAGAACAGTGTATGATATGATACAACTCTAACTGAGCAACGACCGGACAGTATAAGATATGATACAACATTAACTGAGCTACGACTGGACAGTGTATGATATGATACAACACTAACTGAGCTACGACAGGACAGTGTATGATATGATACAACACTAACTAAGTTACATCTGGGCAGTGTATGATATGATACAACATTAACTGAGCTACGACTGGACAGTGTATGATATGATACAACACTAACTGAGCTACGACAGGACAGTGTATGATATGATACAACACTAACTAAGTTACAACTGGGCAGTGTATGATATGATACAAAACTAACTGAGCTACGACTGGACAGCGTATGATATGATACAACATTAACTGAGCTACGACTGGACAGTGTATGATATGATACAAAACTAACTGAGCTACGACAGGACAGTGTATGAAATGATGCAACACTAACTGAGCTACGACAAGACAGTGTATGATATGATACAAAACTAATTGAGCTACTACCGGACAGTGTATGATATGATACAAAACTAACTGAGCTACGACCGGACAGTGTATGATATGATACAAAACTAACTGAGCTACGACAGGACAGTGTATGATATGATACAACACTAACTGAGCTAGAACTGGACAGTGTATGATATGATACAAAACGAACTGAGCTACGACTGGACAGCGTATGATATGATACAACATTAACTGAGCTACGACAGAGCAGTGTATGATATGATATTTAATGAGTTACGACAGGACAGTGTAAGATATGATACAACACTAACTGAGATACGACAGAACAGTGTATGATATGATACAACACTAACTGAGCTACGACAGAACAATGTATGATATGATACAACACTAACTGAGCAACGACCGGACAGTATAAGATATTATACAACATTAACTGAGCTACGACTGGACAGTGTATGATATGATACAACACTAACTGAGCTACGACTGGACAGTGTATGATATGATACAAAACTAACTGAGCTACGACAGGACAGTGTATGAGATGATGCAACACTAACTGAGCTACGACAAGACAGTGTATGATATGATACAAAACTAATTGAGCTACTACCGGACAGTGTATGATATGATACAACACTAACTGAGCTACAACTGGACAGTGTATGATATGATAAAAAACTAACTGAGCTACGACCGGACAGTGTATGATATGATACAAAACTAACTGAGCTACTACCGGACAGTGTATGATATGATACAACACTAACTGTGCTACGACCGGACAGTTTATGATATGATACAACATTAGCTGAGCTACGACTGGACAGTGTATGATATGATATAACATTAACTAAGCTACAACTGGACAGTGTATGATATGATACTTAATGAGTTACAACTGGAGAGTGTATGATATGATACAACACTAACTGAGCTACAACTGGACAGTGTATGATATGATACAACACTAACTAAGCTACGACTGAACAGTGTATGATATGATACAACACTAACTAAGTTACAACTGGACAGTATATGATATGATACAATACTTACTGAGCTACAACTGGACAGTGTTTGATATGATGCAAAACTGACTGAGCTATGATAGGACATTGTTTGATATGATACAACACTAACTGTGCAACGACAGGACAGTGTATGATATGATACAACATTAACTGAGCTACGACTGGACAGTGTATGATATGATACAAAACTAACTGAGCTACGACAGGACAGTGTATGAAATGATGCAACACTAACTGAGCTACGACAAGACAGTGTATGATATGATACAAAACTAATTGAGCTACTACCGGACAGTGTATGATATGATACAAAACTAACTGAGCTACGACCGGACAGTGTATGATATGATACAAAACTAACTGAGCTACGACAGGACAGTGTATGATACGATACAACACTAACTGAGCTAGAACTGGACAGTGTATGATATGATACAAAACGAACTGAGCTACGACTGGACAGCGTATGATATGATACAACATTAACTGAGCTACGACAGAGCAGTGTATGATATGATATTTAATGAGTTACGACAGGACAGTGTAAGATATGATACAACACTAACTGAGATACGACAGAACAGTGTATGATATGATACAAAACTAACTGAGCTACGACAGAACAGTGTATGATATGATACAACACTAACTGAGCAACGACCGGACAGTATAAGATATGATACAACATTAACTGAGCTACGACTGGACAGTGTATGATATGATACAACACTAACTGAGCTACGACTGGACAGTGTATGATATGATACAAAACTAACTGAGCTACGACAGGACAGTGTATGAAATGATGCAACACTAACTGAGCTACGACAAGACAGTGTATGATATGATACAAAACTAATTGAGCTACTACCGGACAGTGTATGATATGATACAACACTAACTGAGCTACAACTGGACAGTGTATGATATGATAAAAAACTAACTGAGCTACGACCGGACAGTGTATGATATGATACAAAACTAACTGAGCTACTACCGGACAGTGTATGATATGATACAACACTAACTGTGCTACGACCGGACAGTGTATGATATGATACAACATTAGCTGAGCTACGACTGGACAGTGTATGATATGATACAAAACTAACTGAGCTACGACAGGACAGTGTATTAAATGATGCAACACTAACTGAGCTACGACAAGACAGTGTATGATATGATACAAAACTAATTGAGCTACTACCGGACAGTGTATGATATGATACAACACTAAATGAGCTACAACTGGACAGTGTATGATATGATACAAAACTAACTGAGCTACGACCGGACAGTGTATGATATGATACAAAACTAACTGGTGGGGTGTTGTTGTTTAAGTTACAACTGGGCAGTGTATGATATGATACAAAACTAACTGAGCTACGACTGGACAGCGTATGATATGATACAACATTAACTGAGCTACGACAGAGCAGTGTATGATATGATATTTAATGAGTACCGACAGGACAGTGTAAGATATGATACAACACTAACTGAGATACGACAGAACAGTGTATGATATGATACAACACTAACTGAGCTACGACAGAACAGTGTATGATATGATACAAAACTAACTGAGCTACGACCGGACAGTATAAGATATGATACAACATTAACTGAGCTACGACTGGACAGTGTATGATATGATACAACACTAACTGAGCTACGACAGGACAGTGTATGATATGATACAACATTAACTGAGCTACGACAGAGCAGTGTATGATATGATATTTAATGAGTTACGACAGGACAGTGTAAGATATGATACAACACTAACTGAGATACGACAGAACAGTGTATGATATGATACAAAACTAACTGAGCTACGACCTGACAGTATAAGATATGATACAACATTAACTGAGCTACGACTGGACAGTGTATGATATGATACAACACTTACTGAGCTACGACAGGACAGTGTATGATATGATACAACACTAACTGAGCTACAACTGGACAGTGTATGATATGATATAACATTAACTAAGCTACAACTGGACAGTGTATGATATGATACAACACTAACTGAGCTACAACTGGACAGTGTATGATATGATACAACACTAACTAAGCTACGACTGAACAGTGTATGATATGATACAACACTAACTAAGTTACAACTGGACAGTATATGATATGATACAATACTTACTGAGCTACAACTGGACAGTGTATGATTTAATAAAACACTAACTGAGCTACAACTGGACAGTGTTTCATATGATGCAAAACTGACTGAGCTATGATAGGACATTGTTTGATATGATACAACACTAACTACACTAACCGAGCTAGGACCGGACAGTGTATGATATGATACTGAATGAGTTACGACCGGACAGTGTATGGTATGATACAAAACTAACTAAGCTACAATTGGACAGTGTATGATATGATACAAAACTAACTAAGCTATAACTGGACAGTGTATGATTTGATACTTAATGATTTACGACAGGACAGTGTATGATATGATACAACACTAACTAAGCTACAACTGGACAGAGTATTATATGATACAACGCTAACTGAGTTAAAACTGGAAAGTGTATGATAGGATACAAAACTAACTAAGCTACAACTGGACAGTGTATGATATGATACTTAATGATTTACGACACGACAGTGTATGATATGATACAACACTAACTGAGCTACGACTAGACAGTGTATGATATGATACAACACTAACTAAGCTATAACTGGACAGCGTATTATATGATACAACACTAACTGAGTTAAAACTGGAAAGTGTATGATATGATACAAAACTAACTAAGCTACAACTGGCCAGTGTATGATATGATACAACAATAACTGAGCTACGACAGGACAGTGTATGATATGATACAAAACTAACTAAGCTACAATTGGACAGTGTATGATATCATACAACACTAACTGAGCTATGACCGGATAGTGTATGATATGATACAACAATAACTGAACTACGACAGGAGAGTGTATGATATGATATTTAATGAGCTACGACCTGACAGTGTATGATATGATACAACATCTTGTATGTTTGTACGTATTGTATGTTTGTACATCTTGTATGTTTGTTTATATTGTATGTTTGCACATCTTGTATATTTGTACGTATTGTATATTTGTACATCTTGTCTATTTGTACACCTTGTATATTTGTACATCTTGTATGTTTGTACATCTTGTATATTTGTACATCTTGTATATTTGTATATCTTGTATGCTTGTGCGTATTGTATGTTTGTACATCTTGTATGTTTGTACTTATTGTATGGTTGTACATCATGTATGTGTGCACGTATTGTATTTTGTACATCTGGTATGCTTGTTCATCTTGTATGTTTGTACATCTTGTATGTTTGTACATCTTGTATGTTTGTACGTATTGTATGTTTGTACATCTTGTATATTTGTACATCTTGTATGTTTGTACATCTTGTATATTTGTACATCTTGTATATTTGTACATCTTGTATATTTGTACATTACGTATGCTTGTACATAATGTATGGTTGTACATCTTGTATATTTGTACGTATTGTATGCTTGTACATCTTGCATGCTTGTACATCTTGTATGTGTGCACGTATTGTATGTTTGTACATCTTGTATGTTTGTACATCTTGTATATTTGTACATCGTGTATGTGTGTACAGCTTGTATATGTGTACATCTTGTATGTTTGTACATCTTGTATTTGTGTACAGGTTGTATATTTGTACATCATGTATATTTGTAAAGCTTGTATATTTGTACATCTTGTATGTTTGTACATCTTGTATGTTTGTACATCTTGTATGTTTGTACATCTTGTATGTTTGTACATCTTGTATATTTGTACATCTTGTATGTTTGTACATCTTGTATGTTTGGACGTATTGTATGTTTGTACATCTTGTATATTTGTACATCTTGTATACTTGTACATCATGTATGCTTATACATATTGTATGGTTGTACATCTTGTATATTTGTACGTATTGTATGCTTGTACATCTTGTATGTGTGCAGGTATTGTATGTTTGTACATCTGGTATATTTGTACATCTTGTATGAGTGTACATCTTGTATGTTTGTACATCTTGTATTTGTGTACAGTTTGTATATTTGTACATCATGTATATTTGTAAAGCTTGTATATTTGTACATCTTGTATGTTTGTACATCTTGTATGTTTGTACATCTTGTATTTGTGTACAGCTTGTATGTTTTTACATCTTGTATGTTTTTACATCTTGTATATTTGTATGTCTTGTATGGTTGTGCGTATTGTATGTTTGTACATCTTGTATGTTTGTACGTATAGTATGTTTTTACATATTGTATGTTTGTACATATTGTACATTTGTACATCTTGTATGTTTGTATGTCTTGTATGGTTGTGCCTATTGTATGTTTGTACATCTTGTATGTTTGTACATCATGTATGTTTGTACATCTTGTATGTTTGTACATCTTGTAGAATTGTAACATCTCGTATGTTTGTACATCTTGTATGTTTGTAAATCTTGTATGTTTGTACGTATTGTATATTTGTACATCATGTATGTTTGTACATCTTGTATGTTTGTACATCTTGTATGTTTGTACATATTGTATGTTTGTACATCTTGTTTGTTTGTACATCTTGTATATTTGTACATCTTGTATGTGTGTACATATTGTATGTTTGTACATCTTGTATGTTTGTACGTATTGTATATTTTACATCATGTATGTTTGTACATCTTGTATGTTTGTACATCTTGTATGTTTGTACATCTTGTATGCTTGTACATCTGGTATGCTTGTACATCTTGTATGTTTGTACATCTTGTATGTGTGCACGTATTGTATGTTTGTACATCTTGTATGTTTTTACATCTTGTCTATTTGTACACCTTGTATATTTGTACATCTTGTATGTTTGTACATCTTGTATATTTGTACATCTTGTATATTTGTATATCTTGTATGCTTGTGCGTATTGTATGTTTGTACATCTTGTATGTTTGTACTTATTGTATGGTTGTACATCATGTATGTGTGCACGTATTGTATTTTGTACATCTGGTATGCTTGTTCATCTTGTATGTTTGTACATCTTGTATGTTTGTACATCTTGTATGTTTGTACGTATTGTATGTTTGTACATCTTGTATATTTGTACATCTTGTATGTTTGTACATCTTGTATATTTGTACATCTTGTATATTTGTACATCTTGTATATTTGTACATTACGTATGCTTGTACATAATGTATGGTTGTACATCTTGTATATTTGTACGTATTGTATGCTTGTACATCTTGCATGCTTGTACATCTTGTATGTGTGCACGTATTGTATGTTTGTACATCTTGTATGTTTGTACATCTTGTATATTTGTACATCGTGTATGTGTGTACAGCTTGTATATGTGTACATCTTGTATGTTTGTACATCTTGTATTTGTGTACAGGTTGTATATTTGTACATCATGTATATTTGTAAAGCTTGTATATTTGTACATCTTGTATGTTTGTACATCTTGTATGTTTGTACATCTTGTATGTTTGTACATCTTGTATGTTTGTACATCTTGTATATTTGTACATCTTGTATGTTTGTACATCTTGTATGTTTGGACGTATTGTATGTTTGTACATCTTGTATATTTGTACATCTTGTATACTTGTACATCATGTATGCTTATACATATTGTATGGTTGTACATCTTGTATATTTGTACGTATTGTATGCTTGTACATCTTGTATGTGTGCAGGTATTGTATGTTTGTACATCTGGTATATTTGTACATCTTGTATGAGTGTACATCTTGTATGTTTGTACATCTTGTATTTGTGTACAGTTTGTATATTTGTACATCATGTATATTTGTAAAGCTTGTATATTTGTACATCTTGTATGTTTGTACATCTTGTATGTTTGTACATCTTGTATTTGTGTACAGCTTGTATGTTTTTACATCTTGTATGTTTTTACATCTTGTATATTTGTATGTCTTGTATGGTTGTGCGTATTGTATGTTTGTACATCTTGTATGTTTGTACGTATAGTATGTTTTTACATATTGTATGTTTGTACATATTGTACATTTGTACATCTTGTATGTTTGTATGTCTTGTATGGTTGTGCCTATTGTATGTTTGTACATCTTGTATGTTTGTACATCATGTATGTTTGTACATCTTGTATGTTTGTACATCTTGTAGAATTGTAACATCTCGTATGTTTGTACATCTTGTATGTTTGTAAATCTTGTATGTTTGTACGTATTGTATATTTGTACATCATGTATGTTTGTACATCTTGTATGTTTGTACATCTTGTATGTTTGTACATATTGTATGTTTGTACATCTTGTTTGTTTGTACATCTTGTATATTTGTACATCTTGTATGTGTGTACATATTGTATGTTTGTACATCTTGTATGTTTGTACGTATTGTATATTTTACATCATGTATGTTTGTACATCTTGTATGTTTGTACATCTTGTATGTTTGTACATCTTGTATGCTTGTACATCTGGTATGCTTGTACATCTTGTATGTTTGTACATCTTGTATGTGTGCACGTATTGTATGTTTGTACATCTTGTATGTTTTTACATCTTGTATGTTTGTACATCTTGTATATTTGTACATCTTGTATGTTTGTACATCTTGTATGTTTGTACATCTTGTATGTGTGCACGTATTGTATGTTTGTACATCTTGTATGTTTGTACATCATGTATGCTTGTACATCTTGTATGTGTGTACGTATTGTATGATTGTACATTTTGTATATTTGTACATCTTGTATATTTGTACATCTTGTATATTTCTACATCATGTATGCTTGTACATATTGTATGTTTGTACATCTTGCGTGTTTGTACATCTTGTATGTTTGTACATCTTGTATATTTGTACATCTTGTATGTTTGTACATTTTGTATGTTTGTACATCTTGCGTGTTTGTACATCTTGTATGTTTGTACATCTTGCATGTTTGTACATCTTGTATGTTTGTACATATTGCATGATTGTACATCTTGCGTGTTTGTACATCTTGCATGTTTGTACATCTTGTATGTTTGTACATCTTGTATGTTTGTACATCTTGTATGTGTGTACATATTGTATGTTTGTACATCTTATATGTTTGTACATCTTGTATATTTGTACATCTTGTATGTTTGTACATCTTGTGTGTGTGTACGTATTGTATGTTTGTACATCGTGTATGTTTGTACACCTTGCATGTGTGTACGTATTGTTTGTTTTAACATCTTGTATGTTTGTACCTATTGTATGGTTGTACCTATTGTATGTGTACACGTATTGTATGTTTGTACATCTCGTATGTTTGTACATCTTGTATATGTGTACATCATGTATGTTTGTACATCTTGTATGTTTGTACATCTTGTATGTTTGTACATATTGTATGTTTGTACATCTTGTATGTTTGTACATCTTGTATATGTGTACATATTGTATGTTAGTACATCTTGTATGTTTGTACATCTTGTATGATTGTACATCTTGTATGCTTGTACATCTGGTATGCTTGTACATCTTGTATGTGTGCACGTATTGTATGCTTGTACATCTTGTATGTTGTACAACTTGTATGCTTGTACATCTGGTATGCTTGTACATCTTGTATGTTTGTACATCTTGTATGTTTGTACATCTTGTGTGTGTGTACATCTTATATGTTTGTACATCTTGTATGTTTGTACATCTTGTATGTTTTAACATATTGTATGTTTGTACATCTTGTATATTTGTATGTCTTGTATGGTTGTGCGTATTGTATGTTTGTACATCTTGTATGTTTGTACGTTTATTATGTTTTTACGTATTGTATGATTGTACGCATTGTATGTTTGTACATCTTGTATATTTGTACATGTTGTATGTTTGTACATATTATATGTTTGTACATCTTGTATGTTTGTACATCTTGTATGTTTGTACATATTGTATGTTTGTACACCTTGTATGTTTGTACATCTTGTATGTGTGTACATATTGTATGTTTGTACATCTTATATGTTTGTACATCTTGTATATTTGTACATCTTGTATGTTTGTACATCTTGTGTGTGTGTACGTATTGTATGTTTGTACATCGTGTATGTTTGTACACCTTGCATGTGTGTACGTATTGTATGTTTGTACATCTTGTAAGTTTGTACGCATTGTATGGTTGTACCTATTGTATGTGTACACGTATTGTATGTTTGTACATCTCGTATGTTTGTACATCTTGTATATTTGTACATCATGTATGTTTGTACATCTTGTATGTTTGTACATCTTGTATGTTTGTACATATTGTATGTTTGTACATCTTGTATGTTTGTACATCTTGTATGTGTGTACATATTGTATGTTTGTACATCTTGTATGTTTGTACATCTTGTATGATTGTACATCTTGCATGCTTGTACATCTGGTATGCTTGTACATCTTGTATGTGTGCACGTATTGTATGCTTGTACATCTTGTATGTTTGTACATCTTGTATGCTTGTACATCTGGTATGCTTGTACATCTTGTATGTTTGTGCATCTTGTATGCTTGTACGCATTGTATGTTTGTACATCTTGTATGTGTGCACGTATTGTATGTTTGTACATCTTGTATGTTTGTACATCTTGTATGTTTGTACATCTTGTATATTTGTACATCTTGTATGTTTGTACATCTTGTATGTTTGTACATCTTGTATGTTTGTACATCTTGTATGTGTGCACGTATTGTATGCTTGTACATCTTGTATGTTTGTACATCTTGTATGTTTGTACATCTTGTATGTTTGTACATATTGTATGTTTGTAAATCTTGTATGTTTGTACAGCTTTTATGCTTGTACCTATTGTATGTTTGTACATCTTGTATGTTTGTACTTATTGTATGGTTGTACATCTTGTATGTGTGCACCTATTGTATATTTTTAAATCTGGTATGCTTGTACATCTTGTATGTTTGTACATCTTGTATGTTTGTACATCTTGTATGTTTGTACGTATTGTATGTTTGTACGTATTGTATGTTTGTACGTATTGTATGTTTGTACATCTTGTATGTTTGTACATCCTGTATGCTTGTACATCTGGTATGTTTGTACATCTTGTATGCTTGTACATCTGGTATGTTTGTACATCTTGTATGTTTGTACATCATGTATGCTTGTACATCTTGTATGTGTGTACGTATTGTATGATTGTACATCTTGTATATTTGTACATCTTGTATATTTGTACATCTTGTATATTTCTACATCATGTATGCTTGTAAATATTGTATGGTTGTACATCTTGTATGTTTGTACGTATTGTATGTTTGTACGTATTGTATGTTTGTACATCTTGTATATTTGTACATCTTGTATGCTTGTACATGTTGTATGTTTGTACATCTTGTATGCTTATACATCTTGTATACTTGTACATCTTGTATGCTTGTACATCTTGTATGCTTGTACATCTTGTATGTGTGCACGTATTGTATGCTTGTACATCTTGTATGTTTGTACATCTTGTATGTTGTACAACTTGTATGCTTGTACATCTGGTATGCTTGTACATCTTGTATGTTTGTACATCTTGCATGTTTGTACATCTTGTATGTTTGTACGTATTGTATGTTTATACATCTTGTATGTTTGTACATCTTGTGTGTTTGTACATCTTGTATGTTTGTACATATTGTATGTTTGTACATCTTGCGTGATTGTACATCTTGTATGTTTGTATATCTTGTATATTTGTACATCTTGTGTGTTTGTACATTTTGTATGTTTGTACATCTTGCGTGTTTGTACATCTTGTATGTTTGTACATCTTGCATGTTTGTACATTTTGTATGTTTGTACATATTGCATTTTTGTACATCTTGCGTGTTTGTACATCTTGCATGTTTGTACATCTTGTATGTTTGTACATCTTGTATGTTTGTACATCTTGTATGTGTGTACATATTGTATGTGTGTACATCTTATATGTTTGTACATCTTGTATATTTGTACATCTTGTATGTTTGTACATCTTGTGTGTGTGTACGTATTGTATGTTTGTACATCGTGTATGTTTGTACACCTTGCATGTGTGTACGTATTTTATGTTTGTACATCTTGTTTGTTTGTACGTATTGTATGGTTGTACCTATTGTATGTGTACGCGTATGGTATGTTTGTACATCTCGTATGTTTGTACATCTTGTATATTTGTACATCATGTATGTTTGTACATCTTATATGTTTGTACATCTTGTATGTTTGTACATATTGTATGTTTGTACATCTTGTATGTTTATACATCTTGTATGTGTGTACATATTGTATGTTAGTACATCTTGTATGTTTGTACATCTTGTATGATTGTACATCTTGTATGCTTGTACATCTGGTATGCTTGTACATCTTGTATGTGTGCACGTATTGTATGCTTGTACATCTTGTATGTTTGTACATCTTGTATGTTTGTACAACTTGTGTGTGTGTACGTATTGTATGTTTGTACATCTTGTGTGTGTGTACGTATTGTATGTTTGTACATCGTGTATGTTTGTACACCTTGCATGTGTGTACGTATTGTATGTTTGTACATCTTGTATGTTTGTACGTATTGTATGGTTGTACGCATTGTATGTTTGTACATCTTGTATGTGTGCACGTAGTGTATGTTTGTACATCTTGTATGTTTGTACATCCTGTATGTTTGTACATCTTGTATATTTGTACATCTTGTATGTTTGTACATCTTGTATGTTTGTACATCTTGTATGTTTGTACATCTTGTATGTTTGTACATCTTGTATATTTGTACATCTTGTATGTTTATACATCTTGTATGCTTGTACGCATTGTATGTTTGTACATCTGGTATGTTTGTACATCTTGTATGCTTGTACGCATTGTATGTTTGTACATCTTGTATGTTTGTACATCTTGTTTGTTTGTACATCTTGTATGTGTGCACGTATATTATGTTTGTACATCTTGTATGTGTGCACGTATTGTATGTTTGTACATCTTGTATGTTTGTACGTATTGTATGGTTGTACATCTTGTATGTGTGCACGTGTTGTATGTTTGTACATCTGTAATGCTTGTATATCTTGTATGTTTGTACATCTTGTATGTTTGTGCAGCTTGTATGTTTGTACGTATTGTATGTGTGTACATCTTGTGTGTTTGTACAACTTGTATGTTTGTACATCTTGTATGTTTGTACATCTTGTATATTTGTACATCTTGTATATTTGTACATCTTGTATACTTGTACATCTTGTATGTTTGTACACCTTGTATGTTTGTACAGCTTGTATGTTTGTACATATTGTATGTGTGTACAGCTTGTATATTTGTACATCTTGTATTTTTGTACATCTTGTATGTTTGTACATCTGTTATGTGTGTACAGCTTGTATATTTGTATATCTTGTATTTTTGTACATCTTGTATGTTTGTACATCTTGTATGTTTGTACATCTTGTATGTTTGTACAGCTTGTATGTTTTTATGTCTTGTATGGTTGTACGCGTTGTATGTTTGTACATCTTGTATGTTTGTACATATTGTATGTTTTTGCGTATTGTATGGTTGTACGCATTGTATGTTTGTACATCTTGTATGTTTGTACGTCTTGTAGGTTTTTACTTCTCCTATGGTTGTACGTGTTGTATGTTTGTACACCTTGTATGTTTGTACATCTTATATTTTGTACATCTTGTATGTTTGTACGTATTGTATGATTGTACATCTTGTATGTGTGCACGTATTGTATGTTTGTACATCTTGTATGTTTGTACATCTTGTATGTTTGTACATCTTGTATATTTGTACATCTTGTATGTTTGTACATCATGTATGTTTGTACATCTTGTATGTTTGTACATCTTGTATGTTTGTACATCTTGCATATTTGTACATCTTGTATGTTTGTACATCATGTATGTTTGTACATCTTGTATGTTTGTACATCTTGTATGTTTGTACATCTTGTATATTTGTACATCTTGTATGTTTGTACATATTGTATGTTTGTACATCTTGCGTGTTTGTACATCTTGCATGTTTGTAGATCTTGTATGTTTGTACGTATTGTATGTGTGTACATATTGTATATGTGCACGTATTGTATGTTTGTACATCTTGTATGTTTGTACATCTTGTATGCTTGTACGTAGTGTATGTTTGTACATCTTGTATGTTTGTACTTATTGTATGGTTGTAAATCTTGTATGTGTGCACGTATTTTGATGTTTGTACATCTGGTATGCTTGTACATCTTGTATGTTTTTACATCTTGTATGTTTGTACATCTTGTATGTTTGTACATCTTGTATGTTTGTACAGCTTGTACGTTTGTACGTATTGTATGTTTGTACATCTTGTTTATTTGTACATCTTGTATATTTGTACATCTTGTATATTTGTACATCATGTATGCTTGTACGTATTGTATGGTTGTACATCTTGTATATTTGTACGTATTGTATGTTTGTACATCTTGTATGTGTGTACAACTTGTATATTTGTACATCTTGTATGTTTGTACATCTTGTTTGTTTGTACATCTTGTATGTGTGTACAGCTTGTATATTTGTACATCTTGTATTTTTGTACATCTTGTATGTTTGTACATCATGTATGTGTGTACAGCTTGTATATTTGTACATCATGTATGTTTGTAAAGATTGTATGTTTGTACATCTTGTATGTTTGTACATCTTGTATGGTTTTACATCTTGTATGTTTGTACATTTTGTATATTTGTATGTCTTGTATGGTTATGCGTATTGTATGTTTGTACATCTTGTATGTTTGTACGTATAATATGTATTTACGTATTGTATGGTTTTAAGCATTGTATGTTTGTACATCTTGTATATTTGTACATCTTGTATATTTGTATATCTTCTTTATGTGTACATCTTGTATATTTGTACATCTTGTATATTTGTACATCTTGTATATTTGTACATCTTGTATGTTTGTACATATTGTTTGTTTGTATGTCTTGTATGGTTGTGCGTATTGTATGTCTGTACATCTTGTATGTTTATACATCTTGTATGTTTGTACATATTGTATGTTTTTACGTATTGTATGGTTGTACGCATTGTATGTTTGTACATCTTGTATGTTTGTACATCTCGTATGTTTGTACATCTTGTAGGATTGTAGCATCTTGTATGTTTGTACATCTTGTATGTTTGTACATCATGCATGTTTTTACGTATTGTATGTTTGTACATCTTGTATGTTTGTACATCTTGTATATTTGTACATCTTGTATGGTTGTACATCTTGTATGTGTGCACGTGTTGTATGTTTGTACATCTGTAATGCTTGTATATCTTGTATGTTTGTACATCTTGTATGTTTGTGCAGCTTGTATGTTTGTACGTATTGTATGTGTGTACATCTTGTGTGTTTGTACAACTTGTATGTTTGTACATCTTGTATGTTTGTACATCTTGTATATTTGTACATCTTGTATATTTGTACATCTTGTATACTTGTACATCTTGTATGTTTGTACACCTTGTATGTTTGTACAGCTTGTATGTTTGTACATATTGTATGTGTGTACAGCTTGTATATTTGTACATCTTGTATTTTTGTACATCTTGTATGTTTGTACATCTTGTATGTGTGTACAGCTTGTATATTTGTATATCTTGTATTTTTGTACATCTTGTATGTTTGTACATCTTGTATGTTTGTACATCTTGTATGTTTGTACAGCTTTTATGTTTTTATGTCTTGTATGGTTGTACGCGTTGTATGTTTGTACATCTTGTATGTTTGTACATATTGTATGTTTTTGCGTATTGTATGGTTGTACGCATTGTATGTTTGTACATCTTGTATGTTTGTACGTCTTGTAGGTTTTTACTTCTCCTATGGTTGTACGTGTTGTATGTTTGTACACCTTGTATGTTTGTACATCTTATATTTTGTACATCTTGTATGTTTGTACGTATTGTATGATTGTACATCTTGTATGTGTGCACGTATTGTATGTTTGTACATCTTGTATGTTTGTACATCTTGTATGTTTGTACATCTTGTATATTTGTACATCTTGTATGTTTGTACATCATGTATGTTTGTACATCTTGTATGTTTGTACATCTTGTATGTTTGTACATCTTGCATATTTGTACATCTTGTATGTTTGTACATCATGTATGTTTGTACATCTTGTATGTTTGTACATCTTGTATGTTTGTACATCTTGTATATTTGTACATCTTGTATGTTTGTACATATTGTATGTTTGTACATCTTGCGTGTTTGTACATCTTGCATGTTTGTAGATCTTGTATGTTTGTACGTATTGTATGTGTGTACATATTGTATATGTGCACGTATTGTATGTTTGTACATCTTGTATGTTTGTACATCTTGTATGCTTGTACGTAGTGTATGTTTGTACATCTTGTATGTTTGTACTTATTGTATGGTTGTAAATCTTGTATGTGTGCACGTATTTTGATGTTTGTACATCTGGTATGCTTGTACATCTTGTATGTTTTTACATCTTGTATGTTTGTACATCTTGTATGTTTGTACATCTTGTATGTTTGTACAGCTTGTATGTTTGTACGTATTGTATGTTTGTACATCTTGTTTATTTGTACATCTTGTATATTTGTACATCTTGTATATTTGTACATCATGTATGCTTGTGCGTATTGTATGGTTGTACATCTTGTATATTTGTACGTATTGTATGTTTGTACATCTTGTATGTGTGTACAACTTGTATATTTGTACATCTTGTATGTTTGTACATCTTGTTTGTTTGTACATCTTGTATGTGTGTACAGCTTGTATATTTGTACATCTTGTATTTTTGTACATCTTGTATGTTTGTACATCATGTATGTGTGTACAGCTTGTATATTTGTACATCATGTATGTTTGTAAAGATTGTATGTTTGTACATCTTGTATGTTTGTACATCTTGTATGGTTTTACATCTTGTATGTTTGTACATTTTGTATATTTGTATGTCTTTTATGGTTATGCGTATTGTATGTTTGTACATCTTGTATGTTTGTACGTATAATATGTATTTACGTATTGTATGGTTTTAAGCATTGTATGTTTGTACATCTTGTATATTTGTACATCTTGTATATTTGTATATCTTCTTTATGTGTACATCTTGTATATTTGTACATCTTGTATATTTGTACATCTTGTATATTTGTACATCTTGTATGATTGTACATATTATATGTTTGTACATCTTGTATGTTTGTACATATTGTTTGTTTGTATGTCTTGTATGGTTGTGCGTATTGTATGTCTGTACATCTTGTATGTTTGTACATCTTGTATGTTTGTACATATTGTATCTTTTTACGTATTGTATGGTTGTACGCATTGTATGTTTGTACATCTTGTATGTTTGTACATCTCGTATGTTTGTACATCTTGTAGGATTGTAGCATCTTGTATGTTTGTACATCTTGTATGTTTGTACATCATGCATGTTTTTACGTATTGTATGTTTGTACATCTTGTATGTTTGTACATCTTGTATATTTGTACATCTTGTATGTTTGTACATCCTGTGTGTGTACGTATTATATGTTTGTACATCGTGTATGTTTGTACATCGTGCATGTGTGTACGTATTCTATTTGTGTATATCTTGTATGTGTGTACCTATTGTATGTGTGCACTTATTGTATTTTTGTACATCTGGTATGTTTGTACATCTTGTATGTGTGTACATCGTGTATGTTTGTACATCTTGTATGTTTGTACATCTTGCATATTTGTACATCTTGTATATGTGTACATCTTGTATATTTGTACATCGTGTATGTGTGTATATCTTGTATATTTGTACATCTTGTATGTTTGTACATCTTGTATGTGTGTACGTATTGTATATTTTTACATTTTGTATATTTGTTCATCTTGTATATTTGTACATCATGTATGTTTGTACATCTTATATGTTTGTTCATCTTGTATGTTTGTACGTATTGTATATTTGTACATCTTGTATGTGTGTACATCTTGTATGTTTGTACGTATTGTATGTTTGTATGAATTGTATGATTGTACATCTTGTATGTGTGCACGTATTGTATATCTGTACATCTGGTATGCTTGTATATCTTGTATGTTTGTGCATCTTGCGTGTTTGTGCATCTTGTATGTTTGTACAGCTTGGATGTTTGTACGTATTGTATGTTTGTACATCTTGTATGTTTGTACATCTTGTATGTTTGTACATCTTGTATGTTTGTACATCTTGTATATTTGTACATCTTGTATGTTTGTACATCATGTATGTTTGTACATCTTGTATGTTTGTACATCTTGTATGTTTGTACGTCTTGTATGTTTGTACATCTTGTATATTTGTACATCTTGTATGTTTGTACATCATGTATGTTTGTACATCTTGTATGTTTGTACATCTTGTATGTTTGTACATCTTGTATATTTGTACATCTTGTATGTTTATACATCTTGTATGCTTGTACGCATTGTATGTTTGTACATCTGGTATGTTTGTACATCTTGTATGCTTGTACGCATTGTATGTTTGTACATCTTGTATGTTTGTACATCTTGTATGTTTGTTCATCTTGTATGTGTGCACGTATTGTATGTTTGTACATCTTGTATGTGTGCACGTAATGTATGTTTGTACATCTTGTATGTTTGTACGTATTGTATGTTTGTACCTCTTGTATGTGTGCACGTGTTGTATGTTTGTACATCTGTAATGCTTTTATATCTTGTATGTTTGTACATCTTGTATGTTTGTGCAGCTTGTATGTTTGTACGTATTGTATGTGTGTACATCTTGTGTGTTTGTACAACTTGTATGTTTGTACATCTTGTATGTGTGTACATCGTGTATGTTTGTACATCTTGTATGTTTGTACATCTTGCATATTTGTACATCTTGTATATGTGTACATCTTGTATATTTGTACATCGTGTATGTGTTTATATCTTGTATATTTGTACATCTTGTATGTTTGTACATCTTGTATGTGTGTACGTATTGTATATTTTTACATTTTGTATATTTGTTCATCTTGTATATTTGTACATCATGTATGTTTGTACATCTTATATGTTTGTTCATCTTGTATGTTTGTACGTATTGTATATTTGTACATCTTGTATGTGTGTACATCTTGTATGTTTGTACGTATTGTATGTTTGTATGAATTGTATGATTGTACATCTTGTATGTGTGCACGTATTGTATATCTGTACATCTGGTATGCTTGTATATCTTGTATGTTTGTGCATCTTGCGTGTTTGTGCATCTTGTATGTTTGTACAGCTTGGATGTTTGTACGTATTGTATGTTTGTACATCTTGTATGTTTGTACATCTTGTATGTTTGTACATCTTGTATGTTTGTACATCTTGTATATTTGTACATCTTGTATGTTTGTACATCATGTATGTTTGTACATCTTGTATGTTTGTACATCTTGTATGTTTGTACGTCTTGTATGTTTGTACATCTTGTATATTTGTACATCTTGTATGTTTGTACATCATGTATGTTTGTACATCTTGTATGTTTGTTCATCTTGTATGTTTGTACATCTTGTATATTTGTACATCTTGTATGTTTGTACATCCTGTGTGTGTACGTATTATATGTTTGTACATCGTGTATGTTTGTACATCGTGCATGTGTGTACGTATTCTATTTGTGTATATCTTGTATGTGTGTACCTAT
Source organism: Archivesica marissinica (assembly GCA_014843695.1). Classification (NCBI taxonomy): domain Eukaryota; kingdom Metazoa; phylum Mollusca; class Bivalvia; order Venerida; family Vesicomyidae; genus Archivesica; species Archivesica marissinica. The sequence continues at coordinate 34,606 of JABXNX010000138.1, read as the reverse complement.
TGTATGTGTGCACTTATTGTATTTTTGTACATCTGGTATGTTTGTACATCTTGTATGTGTGTACATCGTGTATGTTTGTACATCTTGTATGTTTGTACATCTTGCATATTTGTACATCTTGTATATGTGTACATCTTGTATATTTGTACATCGTGTATGTGTGTATATCTTGTATATTTGTACATCTTGTATGTTTGTACATCTTGTATGTGTGTACGTATTGTATATTTTTACATTTTGTATATTTGTTCATCTTGTATATTTGTACATCATGTATGTTTGTACATCTTATATGTTTGTTCATCTTGTATGTTTGTACGTATTGTATATTTGTACATCTTGTATGTGTGTACATCTTGTATGTTTGTACGTATTGTATGTTTGTATGAATTGTATGATTGTACATCTTGTATGTGTGCACGTATTGTATATCTGTACATCTGGTATGCTTGTATATCTTGTATGTTTGTGCATCTTGCGTGTTTGTGCATCTTGTATGTTTGTACAGCTTGGATGTTTGTACGTATTGTATGTTTGTACATCTTGTATGTTTGTACATCTTGTATGTTTGTACATCTTGTATGTTTGTACATCTTGTATATTTGTACATCTTGTATGTTTGTACATCATGTATGTTTGTACATCTTGTATGTTTGTACATCTTGTATGTTTGTACGTCTTGTATGTTTGTACATCTTGTATATTTGTACATCTTGTATGTTTGTACATCATGTATGTTTGTACATCTTGTATGTTTGTTCATCTTGTATGTTTGTACATCTTGTATATTTGTACATCTTGTATGTTTATACATCTTGTATGCTTGTACGCATTGTATGTTTGTACATCTGGTATGTTTGTACATCTTGTATGCTTGTACGCATTGTATGTTTGTACATCTTGTATGTTTGTACATCTTGTATGTTTGTTCATCTTGTATGTGTGCACGTAATGTATGTTTGTACATCTTGTATGTTTGTACGTATTGTATGTTTGTACCTCTTGTATGTGTGCACGTGTTGTATGTTTGTACATCTGTAATGCTTTTATATCTTGTATGTTTGTACATCTTGTATGTTTGTGCAGCTTGTATGTTTGTACGTATTGTATGTGTGTACATCTTGTGTGTTTGTACAACTTGTATGTTTGTACATCTTGTATGTGTGTACATCGTGTATGTTTGTACATCTTGTATGTTTGTACATCTTGCATATTTGTACATCTTGTATATGTGTACATCTTGTATATTTGTACATCGTGTATGTGTTTATATCTTGTATATTTGTACATCTTGTATGTTTGTACATCTTGTATGTGTGTACGTATTGTATATTTTTACATTTTGTATATTTGTTCATCTTGTATATTTGTACATCATGTATGTTTGTACATCTTATATGTTTGTTCATCTTGTATGTTTGTACGTATTGTATATTTGTACATCTTGTATGTGTGTACATCTTGTATGTTTGTACGTATTGTATGTTTGTATGAATTGTATGATTGTACATCTTGTATGTGTGCACGTATTGTATATCTGTACATCTGGTATGCTTGTATATCTTGTATGTTTGTGCATCTTGCGTGTTTGTGCATCTTGTATGTTTGTACAGCTTGGATGTTTGTACGTATTGTATGTTTGTACATCTTGTATGTTTGTACATCTTGTATGTTTGTACATCTTGTATGTTTGTACATCTTGTATATTTGTACATCTTGTATGTTTGTACATCATGTATGTTTGTACATCTTGTATGTTTGTACATCTTGTATGTTTGTACGTCTTGTATGTTTGTACATCTTGTATATTTGTACATCTTGTATGTTTGTACATCATGTATGTTTGTACATCTTGTATGTTTGTACATCTTGTATGTTTGTACATCTTGTATATTTGTACATCTTGTATGTTTATACATCTTGTATGCTTGTACGCATTGTATGTTTGTACATCTGGTATGTTTGTACATCTTGAATGCTTGTACGCATTGTATGTTTGTACATCTTGTATGTTTGTACATCTTGTATGTTTGTTCATCTTGTATGTGTGCACGTATTGTATGTTTGTACATCTTGTATGTGTGCACGTAATGTATGTTTGTACATCTTGTATGTTTGTACGTATTGTATGTTTGTACCTCTTGTATGTGTGCACGTGTTGTATGTTTGTACATCTGTAATGCTTGTATATCTTGTATGTTTGTACATCTTGTATGTTTGTGCAGCTTGTATGTTTGTACGTATTGTATGTGTGTACATCTTGTGTGTTTGTACAACTTGTATGTTTGTACATCTTGTATGTTTGTACATCTTGTATATTTGTACATCTTGTATATTTGTACATCTTGTATACTTGTACATCTTGTATGTTTGTACACCTTGTATGTTAGTACAGCTTGTATGTTTGTACATCTTGTATGTGTGTACAGCTTGTATATTTGTACATCTTGTATTTTTGTACATCTTGTATGTTTGTACATCTTGTATGTGTGTACAGCTTGTATATTTGTATATCTTGTATTTTTGTACATCTTGTATGTTTGTACATCTTGTATGTTTGTACATCTTGTATGTTTGTACAGCTTGTATGTTTTTATGTCTTGTATGGTTGTACGCATTGTATGTTTGTACATCTTGTATGTTTGTACATATTGTATGTTTTTGCATATTGTATGATTGTACGCATTGTATGTTTGTACATCTTGTATGTTTGTACGTCTTGTAGGTTTTTACTTCTCCTATGGTTGTACGTGTTGTATGTTTGTACACCTTGTATGTTTGTACATCTTATATTTTTGTACATCTTGTAGGTGTGTGCGTATTTTATGTTTGTAAGCTATTATTCTCATATTACGACTGCCCAATGACTGGACTAGCCATAGTGTTGTTGTTTACTGGAAGAGGGGACATGACTATTTCCACAGTGTTGTTGTTTACTGGAAGAAGGGACATGACTCTTGCCACAGTGTTGTTGTTTACTGGACGAGGTGACATGACTCTTGCCACAATGTTGTTGCTTACTGGAAGAGGGAACATGACTCTTGCCACAGTGTTCTTGTTTACTGGAAGAGGGGACATGACTCTTGCCACAGTGTTGTTGTTTACTGGTAGAGGGGACATGACTCTTGCCACAGTGTTGTTGTTTACTGGAAGAGGGGACAATACTCTTGACACAGTGTTGTTGTTTGCTACAAGAGGGGACATGATTCTTGTCACAGTGTTGTTGTTTACTACAAGAGGGGATATTACTATTGCCACATTGTTGTTGTTTACCGGAAGAGTGGACATGACTCTTGCCACAGTGTTGTGTTTACTGGAAGAGGGGACATGACTCTTGCAACATTGTTGTTGTGTACTGGAAGAGGGGACATGAATCTTGCCACAGTGTTGTTGTTTACTGGAAGAGGGGACATGATTCTTGCAACATTGTTGTTGTTTACTGTAGAAATACTTACTCATTCTGAGTGTGTACAGCAAGCTTCCCTGGCACAGATTCTATCCTGTGTCTACCATCACCGAGTGGCCGCATCTAGAAAATCACAGTAGTAGTAGTGCGTGTGACACATGTGAATACATCAAAAATCACAGTAGTAGTAGTAGTAGTGCGTGTGATACATGTGAATACATCAACAATCACAGTAGCAATAGTGCGCGTGATACATATGAACACATCAACAATCACAGTAGCAGTAGTGATGTGACATATGTGAATACATCAGCAATCACAGTAGTAGTTGTAGTGCGTGTGATACATGTGAATACATCAACAATCACAGTAGTAGCAATAGTGCGTGTGATACATGTGAATACATCAACAATCACAGTAGCAGTAGTGATGTGACACATGTGAATACATCAACAATCACAGTAGTAGTAGTAGTGCGTGTGATACATGTGAATACATCAACAATCACAGAAGTAGCAATAGTGCGTGTGATACATGTGAATACATCAACAATCACAGTAGTAGTAGTGCGTGTGACACATATGAATACATCAACAATCACAGTAGTAGTAGTGCGTGCGATACATGTGAATACATCAACAATCACAGTAGTAGTAGTAGTGCGTGTGATACATGTGAATACATCAACAATCACAGTAGTAGCAATAGTGCGTGTGATACATGTGAATACATCAACAATCACAGTAGTAGTAGTGCGTGTGACACATATGAATACATCAACAATCACAGTAGTAGTAGTAGTGCGTGTGACACATGTGAATACATCAACAATCACAGTAGTAGTAGTGCGTGCGATACATGTGAATACATCAACAATCACAGTAGTAGTAGTAGTGCGTGCGACACATGTGAATACATCAACAATCAGAGTAGTAGCAATAGTGCGTGTGATACATATGAATACATCAACAATCACATTAGTAGTAGTAGTGCGTGTGATACATGTGAATACATCAACAATCACAGTAGTAGCAATAGTGCGTGTGATACATGTGAATACATCAACAATCACAGTCGTAGTAGTGCGTGTGACACATGTGAATACATCAACAATCACAGTAGTAGTAGTAGTGCGTGTGACACATGTGAATACATCAACAATCACAGTAGTAGTAGTAGTGCGTGTGACACATGTGAATACATCAACAATCACAGTAGTAGTAGTAGTAGTGCGTGCGACACATGTGAATACATCAACAATCACAGTAGTAGTAGTGCTTGTGACACATGTGAATACATCAACAATCACAGTAGTAGTAGTAGTAGTGCGTGCGACACATGTGAATACATCAACAATCACAGTAGTAGTAGCAGTGCGTGCGACACATGTGAATACATCAACAATTCCTGTATATTGTTTTACAGGAGAACAATGTATGTATATTGTTTTACAGGAGAACAATGTATGTATATTGTTTTACAGGAGAACAATGTATGTATATTGTTTTACAGGAGAACAATGTATGTATATTGTTTTACAGGAGAACAATGTATGTATATTGTTTTACAGGAGAACAATTCCTGTATATTGTTTTACAGGAGAACAATGTATGTATATTGTTTTACAGGAGAACAATGTATGTATATTGTTTTACAGGAGAACAATTCCTGTATATTGTTTTACAGGAGAACAATGTATGTATATTGTTTTACAGGACAACAATTACTGTATATTGTTTTACAGGAGAACAATGTATGTATATTGTTTTACAGGAGAACAATTCCTGTATATTGTTTTACAGGAGAACAATGTATGTATATTGTTTTACAGGAGAACAATGTATGTATATTGTTTTACAGGAGAACAATTCCTGTATATTGTTTTACAGGAGAACAATTCCTGTATATTGTTTTACAGGAGAACAATTCCTGTATATTGTTTTACAGGAGAACAATGTATGTATATTGTTTTACAGGAGAACAATTCCTGTATATTGTTTTACAGGAGAACAATACCTGTATATTGTTTTACAGGAGAACAATGTATGTATATTGTTTTACAGGAGAACAATTCCTGTATATTGTTTTACAGGAGAACAATTCCTGTATATTGTTTTACAGGAGAACAATTCCTGTATATTGTTTTACAGGAGAACAATGTATGTATATTGTTTTACAGGAGAACAATAACTGTATATTGTTTTACAGGAGAACAATATATGTATATTGTTTTACAGGAGAACAATGTATGTATATTGTTTTACAGGAGAACAGTTCCTGTATATTGTTTTACAGGAGAACAATGTATGTATATTGTTTTACAGGACAACACTAACTGTATATTGTTTTACAGGAGAACAATATATGTATATTGTTTTACAGGAGAACAATGTATGTATATTGTTTTAGAGGAGAACAATTCATGTATATTGTTTTACAGGAGAACAATTCATGTATATTGTTTTACAGGAGAACAATGTATGTATATTGTTTTACAGGAGAACAATGTATGTATATTGTTTTACAGGAGAACAATATATGTATATTGTTTTACAGGAGAACAATTCCTGTATATTGTTTTACAGGAGAACAATGTATGTATATTGTTTTACAGGAGAACAATGTATGTATATTGTTTTACAGGAGAACAATTCCTGTATATTGTTTTACAGGAGAACAATTTCTGTATATTGTTTTACAGGAGAACAATGTATGTATATTGTTTTACAGGAGAACAATTCCTGTATATTGTTTTACAGGAGAACAATTCCTGTATATTGTTTTACAGGAGAACAATGTATGTATATTGTTTTAGAGGAGAACAATTCCTGTATATTGTTTTACAGGAGAACAATTCCTGTATATTGTTTTACAGGAGAACACTTCCTGTATATTGTTTTACAGGAGAACAATTCCTGTATATTGTTTTACAGGAGAACAATGTATGTATATTGTTTTACAGGAGAACAATGTATGTATATTGTTTTACAGGAGAACAATGTATGTATATTGTTTTACAGGAGAACAATGTATGTATATTGTTTTACAGGAGAACAATGTATGTATATTGTTTTACAGGAGAACAATGTATGTATATTGTTTTACAGGAGAACAATTCCTGTATATTGTTTTACAGGAGAACAATTCCTGTATATTGTTTTACAGGAGAACAATGTATGTATATTGTTTTACAGGAGAACAATGTATGTATATTGTTTTACAGGAGAACAATTCCTGTATATTGTTTTACAGGAGAACAATTCCTGTATATTGTTTTACAGGAGAACAATTCCTGTATATTGTTTTACAGGAGAACAATGTATGTATATTGTTTTACAGGAGAACAATTCCTGTATATTGTTTTACAGGAGAACAATTCCTGTATATTGTTTTACAGGAGAACATATGTATATTGTTTTACAGGAGAACAATTCCTGTATATTGTTTTACAGGAGAACAATTGTATATTGTTTTACAGGAGAACAATTCCTGTATATTGTTTTACAGGAGAACAATTCCTGTATATTGTTTTACAGGAGAACAATGTATGTATATTGTTTTACAGGAGAACAATTCTGTATATTGTTTTACAGGAGAACAATTCCTGTATATTGTTTTACAGGAGAACAATTCCTGTATATTGTTTTACAGGAGAACAATTCCTGTATATTGTTTTACAGGAGAACAATGTATGTATATTGTTTTACAGGAGAACAATGTATGTATATTGTTTTACAGGAGAACAATGTATGTATATTGTTTTACAGGAGAACAATGTATGTATATTGTTTTACAGGAGAACAATATATGTATATTGTTTTACAGGAGAACAATGTATGTATATTGTTTTAGAGGAGAACAATTCCTGTATATTGTTTTACAGGAGAACAATTCATGTATATTGTTTTACAGGAGAACAATGTATGTATATTGTTTTACAGGAGAACAATGTATGTATATTGTTTTACAGGAGAACAATGTATGTATATTGTTTTACAGGAGAACAATTCCTGTATATTGTTTTACAGGAGAACAATGTATGTATATTGTTTTACAGGAGAACAATGTATGTATATTGTTTTACAGGAGAACAATTCCTGTATATTGTTTTACAGGAGAACAATTTCTGTATATTGTTTTACAGGAGAACAATGTATGTATATTGTTTTACAGGAGAACAATTCCTGTATATTGTTTTACAGGAGAACAATGTATGTATATTGTTTTACAGGAGAACAATGTATGTATATTGTTTTACAGGAGAACAATTCCTGTATATTGTTTTACAGGAGAACAATTTCTGTATATTGTTTTACAGGAGAACAATGTATGTATATTGTTTTACAGGAGAACAATTCCTGTATATTGTTTTACAGGAGAACAATTCCTGTATATTGTTTTACAGGAGAACAATGTATGTATATTGTTTTACAGGAGAACAATTCCTGTATATTGTTTTACAGGAGAACAATTCCTGTATATTGTTTTACAGGAGAACAATTCCTGTATATTGTTTTACAGGAGAACAATTCCTGTATATTGTTTTACAGGAGAACAATGTATGTATATTGTTTTACAGGAGAACAATGTATGTATATTGTTTTACAGGAGAACAATGTATGTATATTGTTTTACAGGAGAACAATGTATGTATATTGTTTTACAGGAGAACAATGTATGTATATTGTTTTACAGGAGAACAATTCCTGTATATTGTTTTACAGGAGAACAATTCCTGTATATTGTTTTACAGGAGAACAATGTATGTATATTGTTTTACAGGAGAACAATGTATGTATATTGTTTTACAGGAGAACAATTCCTGTATATTGTTTTACAGGAGAACAATTCCTGTATATTGTTTTACAGGAGAACAATTCCTGTATATTGTTTTACAGGAGAACAATTCCTGTATATTGTTTTACAGGAGAACAATGTATGTATATTGTTTTACAGGAGAACAATTCCTGTATATTGTTTTACAGGAGAACAATTCCTGTATATTGTTTTACAGGAGAACAATGTATGTATATTGTTTTACAGGAGAACAATTCCTGTATATTGTTTTACAGGAGAACAATTCCTGTATATTGTTTTACAGGAGAACAATGTATGTATATTGTTTTACAGGAGAACAATGTATGTATATTGTTTTACAGGAGAACAATGTATGTATATTGTTTTACAGGAGAACAATGTATGTATATTGTTTTACAGGAGAACAATGTATGTATATTGTTTTACAGGAGAACAATGTATGTATATTGTTTTACAGGAGAACAATGTATGTATATTGTTTTACAGGAGAACAATGTATGTATATTGTTTTACAGGAGAACAATGTATGTATATTGTTTTACAGGAGAACAATTCCTGTATATTGTTTTACAGGAGAACAATGTATGTATATTGTTTTACAGGAGAACAATTCCTGTATATTGTTTTACAGGAGAACAATTCCTGTATATTGTTTTACAGGAGAACAATGTATGTATATTGTTTTACAGGAGAACAATTCCTGTATATTGTTTTACAGGAGAACAATTCCTGTATATTGTTTTACAGGAGAACAATTCCTGTATATTGTTTTACAGGAGAACAATTCCTGTATATTGTTTTACAGGAGAACAATGTATGTATATTGTTTTACAGGAGAACAATGTATGTATATTGTTTTACAGGAGAACAATGTATGTATATTGTTTTACAGGAGAACAATTCCTGTATATTGTTTTACAGGAGAACAATGTATGTATATTGTTTTACAGGAGAACAATTCCTGTATATTGTTTTACAGGAGAACAATGTATGTATATTGTTTTACAGGAGAACAATGTATGTATATTGTTTTACAGGAGAACAATTCCTGTATATTGTTTTACAGGAGAACAATTCCTGTATATTGTTTTACAGGAGAACAATGTATGTATATTGTTTTACAGGAGAACAATTCCTGTATATTGTTTTACAGGAGAACAATTCCTGTATATTGTTTTACAGGAGAACAATTCCTGTATATTGTTTTACAGGAGAACAATGTATGTATATTGTTTTACAGGAGAACAATTCCTGTATATTGTTTTACAGGAGAACAATGTATGTATATTGTTTTACAGGAGAACAATTCCTGTATATTGTTTTACAGGAGAACAATTCCTGTATATTGTTTTACAGGAGAACAATGTATGTATATTGTTTTACAGGAGAACAATGTATGTATATTGTTTTACAGGAGAACAATTCCTGTATATTGTTTTACAGGAGAACAATGTATGTATATTGTTTTACAGGAGAACAATTCCTGTATATTGTTTTACAGGAGAACAATGTATGTATATTGTTTTACAGGAGAACAATTCCTGTATATTGTTTTACAGGAGAACAATTCCTGTATATTGTTTTACAGGAGAACAATGTATGTATATTGTTTTACAGGAGAACAATGTATGTATATTGTTTTACAGGAGAACAATGTATGTATATTGTTTTACAGGAGAACAATTCCTGTATATTGTTTTACAGGAGAACAATGTATGTATATTGTTTTACAGGAGAACAATTCCTGTATATTGTTTTACAGGAGAACAATTCCTGTATATTGTTTTACAGGAGAACAATGTATGTATATTGTTTTACAGGAGAACAATGTATGTATATTGTTTTACAGGAGAACAATGTATGTATATTGTTTTACAGGAGAACAATTCCTGTATATTGTTTTACAGGAGAACAATGTATGTATATTGTTTTACAGGAGAACAATTCCTGTATATTGTTTTACAGGAGAACAATTCCTGTATATTGTTTTACAGGAGAACAATGTATGTATATTGTTTTACAGGAGAACAATGTATGTATATTGTTTTACAGGAGAACAATGTATGTATATTGTTTTACAGGAGAACAATGTATGTATATTGTTTTACAGGAGAACAATGTATGTATATTGTTTTACAGGAGAACAATTCCTGTATATTGTTTTACAGGAGAACAATTCCTGTATATTGTTTTACAGGAGAACAATTCCTGTATATTGTTTTACAGGAGAACAATGTATGTATATTGTTTTACAGGAGAACAATTCCTGTATATTGTTTTACAGGAGAACAATGTATGTATATTGTTTTACAGGAGAACAATTCCTGTATATTGTTTTACAGGAGAACAATGTATGTATATTGTTTTACAGGAGAACAATGTATGTATATTGTTTTACAGGAGAACAATTTATGTATATTGTTTTACAGGAGAACAATGTATGTATATTGTTTTACAGGAGAACAATTCCTGTATATTGTTTTACAGGAGAACAATGTATGTATATTGTTTTACAGGAGAACAATTCCTGTATATTGTTTTACAGGAGAACAATGTATGTATATTGTTTTACAGGAGAACAATGTATGTATATTGTTTTACAGGAGAACAATGTATGTATATTGTTTTACAGGAGAACAATTCCTGTATATTGTTTTACAGGAGAACAATGTATGTATATTGTTTTACAGGAGAACAATGTATGTATATTGTTTTACAGGAGAACAATGTATGTATATTGTTTTACAGGAGAACAATTCCTGTATATTGTTTTACAGGAGAACAATTCCTGTATATTGTTTTACAGGAGAACAATTCCTGTATATTGTTTTACAGGAGAACAATTCCTGTATATTGTTTTACAGGAGAACAATGTATGTATATTGTTTTACAGGAGAACAATGTATGTATATTGTTTTACAGGAGAACAATGTATGTATATTGTTTTACAGGAGAACAATGTATGTATATTGTTTTACAGGAGAACAATTCCTGTATATTGTTTTACAGGAGAACAATGTATGTATATTGTTTTACAGGAGAACAATGTATGTATATTGTTTTACAGGAGAACAATGTATGTATATTGTTTTACAGGAGAACAATATATGTATATTGTTTTACAGGAGAACAATGTATGTATATTGTTTTACAGGAGAACAATGTATGTATATTGTTTTACAGGAGAACAATGTATGTATATTGTTTTACAGGAGAACAATGTATGTATATTGTTTTACAGGAGAACAATGTATGTATATTGTTTTACAGGAGAACAATGTATGTATATTGTTTTACAGGAGAACAATTCCTGTATATTGTTTTACAGGAGAACAATTCATGTATATTGTTTTACAGGAGAACAATTCCTGTATATTGTTTTACAGGAGAACAATTCCTGTATATTGTTTTACAGGAGAACAATGTATGTATATTGTTTTACAGGAGAACAATTCCTGTATATTGTTTTACAGGAGAACATTCCTGTATATTGTTTTACAGGAGAACAATGTATGTATATTGTTTTACAGGAGAACAATTCCTGTATATTGTTTTACAGGAGAACATATGTATATTGTTTTACAGGAGAACAATTATGTATATTGTTTTACAGGAGAACAATCCTGTATATTGTTTTACAGGAGAACAATGTATGTATATTGTTTTACAGGAGAACAATATGTATATTGTTTTACAGGAGAACAATGTATGTATATTGTTTTACAGGAGAACAATTCCTGTATATTGTTTTACAGGAGAACAATGTATGTATATTGTTTTACAGGAGAACAATGTATGTATATTGTTTTACAGGAGAACAATGTATGTATATTGTTTTACAGGAGAACAATGTATGTATATTGTTTTACAGGAGAACAATTCCTGTATATTGTTTTACAGGAGAACAATGTATGTATATTGTTTTACAGGAGAACAATGTATGTATATTGTTTTACAGGAGAACAATGTATGTATATTGTTTTACAGGAGAACAATGTATGTATATTGTTTTACAGGAGAACAATGTATGTATATTGTTTTACAGGAGAACAATTCCTGTATATTGTTTTACAGGAGAACAATGTATGTATATTGTTTTACAGGAGAACAATGTATGTATATTGTTTTACAGGAGAACAATTCCTGTATATTGTTTTACAGGAGAACAATTCCTGTATATTGTTTTACAGGAGAACAATGTATGTATATTGTTTTACAGGAGAACAATTCCTGTATATTGTTTTACAGGAGAACAATTCCTGTATATTGTTTTACAGGAGAACAATGTCTGTATATTGTTTTACAGGAGAACAATTCCTGTATATTGTTTTACAGGAGAACAATGTATGTATATTGTTTTACAGGAGAACAATGTATGTATATTGTTTTACAGGAGAACAATGTATGTATATTGTTTTACAGGAGAACAATTCCTGTATATTGTTTTACAGGAGAACAATGTATGTATATTGTTTTACAGGAGAACAATTCCTGTATATTGTTTTACAGGAGAACAATGTATGTATATTGTTTTACAGGAGAACAATTATGTATATTGTTTTACAGGAGAACAATGTATGTATATTGTTTTACAGGAGAACAATGTATGTAT
>JABXNX010000138.1:0-20770 GCA_014843695.1 Archivesica marissinica | reverse complement strand
TATGTATAATGAAGGTACATTTACCAGGCATTATAATATCATTTATATGTGTATAATGAAGGTACATTTACCAGGCATTATAATATCATTTATATGTGTATGTATAATGAAGGTACATTTACCAGGCATTATAATATCATTTATATGTGTATAATGAAGGTACATTTACCAGGCATTATAATATCATTTATATGTGTATAATGAAGGTACATTTACCAGGCATTATAATATCATTTATACGTGTATGTATAATGAAGGTACATTTACCAGGCATTATAATATCATTTATATGTGTATGTAAATGAAGGTACATTTACCAGGCATTATAATATCATTTATATGTGTATGTATAATGAAGGTACATTTACCAGGCATTATAATATCATTTATATGTGTATAATGAAGGTACATTTACCAGGCATTATAATATCATTTATATGTGTGTAATGAAGGTACATTTACCAGGCATTATAATATCATTTATATGTGTATGTATAATGAAGGTACATTTACCAGGCATTATAATATCATTTATATGTGTATGTATAATGAAGGTACATTTACCAGGCATTATAATATCATTTATATGTGTATAATGAAGGTACATTTACCAGGCATTATAATATCATTTATATGTGTATGTATAATGAAGGTACATTTACCAGGCATTATAATATCATTTATATGTGTATAATGAAGGTACATTTACCAGGCATTATAATATCATTTATATGTGTATGTATAATGAAGGTACATTTACCAGGCATTATAATATCATTTATACGTGTATAATGAAGGTACATTTACCAGGCATTATAATATCATTTATATGTATAATGAAGGTACATTTACCAGGCATTATAATATCATTTATATGTGTATGTATAATGAAGGTACATTTACCAGGCATTATAATATCATTTATATGTGTATGTATAATGAAGGTACATTTACCAGGCATTATAATATCATTTATATGTTGTATAATGAAGGTACATTTACCAGGCATTATAATATCATTTATACGTGTATGTATAATGAAGGTACATTTACCAGGCATTATAATATCATTTATATGTGTATAATGAAGGTACATTTACCAGGCATTATAATATCATTTATATGTGTATAATGAAGGTACATTTACCAGGCATTATAATATCATTTATATGTGTATAATGAAGGTACATTTACCAGGCATTATAATATCATTTATATGTGTATGTATAATGAAGGTACATTTACCAGGCATTATAATATCATTTATACGTGTATGTATAATGAAGGTACATTTACCAGGCATTATAATATCATTTATATGTGTATAATGAAGGTACATTTACCAGGCATTATAATATCATTTATATGTGTATAATGAAGGTACATTTACCAGGCATTATAATATCATTTATACGTGTATGTATAATGAAGGTACATTTACCAGGCATTATAATATCATTTATATGTGTATAATGAAGGTACATTTACCAGGCATTATAATATCATTTATATGTGTATGTATAATGAAGGTACATTTACCAGGCATTATAATATCATTTATATGTGTATGTATAATGAAGGTACATTTACCAGGCATTATAATATCATTTATATGTGTATGTACAATGAAGGTACATTTACCAGGCATTATAATATCATTTATACGTGTATAATGAAGGTACATTTACCAGGCATTATAATATCATTTATACGTGTGTAATGAAGGTACATTTACCAGGCATTATAATATCATTTATATGGTATGTATAATGAAGGTACATTTACCAGGCATTATAATATCATTTATATGTGTATGTATAATGAAGGTACATTTACCAGGCATTATAATATCATTTATATGTGTATAATGAAGGTACATTTACCAGGCATTATAATATCATTTATATATGTATAATGAAGGTACATTTACCAGGCATTATAATATCATTTATATGTGTATAATGAAGGTACATTTACCAGGCATTATAATATCATTTATATTGGTATAATGAAGGTACATTTACCAGGCATTATAATATCATTTATATGTGTATGTATAATGAAGGTACATTTACCAGGCATTATAATATCATTTATACGTGTATGTATAATGAAGGTACATTTACCAGGCATTATAATATCATTTATAGTGTATGTATAATGAAGGTACATTTACCAGGCATTATAATATCATTTATACGTGTATGTATAATGAAGGTACATTTACCAGGCATTATAATATCATTTATATGTGTATAATGAAGGTACATTTACCAGGCATTATAATATCATTTATATGTGTATAATGAAGGTACATTTACCAGGCATTATAATATCATTTATATGTGTATAATGAAGGTACATTTACCAGGCATTATAATATCATTTATATGTGTATGTATAATGAAGGTACATTTACCAGGCATTATAATATCATTTATACGTGTATGTATAATGAAGGTACATTTACCAGGCATTATAATATCATTTATATGTGTATATAATGAAGGTACATTTACCAGGCATTATAATATCATTTATTGGTATAATGAAGGTACATTTACAGGCATTATATTTTTTGTTTGGTTGTTATATCATTTATATGTGTATAATGAAGGTACATTTCCAGGCATTATAATATCATTTATATGTGTATGTATAATGAAGGTACATTTACCAGGCATTATAATATCATTATATGTGTATGTATAATGAAGGTACATTTACCAGGCATTATAATATCATTTATACGTGTAAATGAAGTAATTTACCAGGATTATAATATCATTTATACGTGTGTAATGAAGGTACATTTACCAGGCATTATAATATCATTTATATGTGTATGTATAATGAAGGTACATTTACCAGGCATTATAATATCATTTATATGTGTATGTATAATGAAGGTACATTTACCAGGCATTATAATATCATTTATATGTGTATAATGAAGGTACATTTACCAGGCATTATAATATCATTTATATATGTATAATGAAGGTACATTTACCAGGCATTATAATATCATTTATATGTGTATAATGAAGGTACATTTACCAGGCATTATAATATCATTTATATGTGTATGTATAATGAAGGTACATTTACCAGGCATTATAATATCATTTATATGTGTATAATGAAGGTACATTTACCAGGCATTATAATATCATTTATATGTGTATGTATATGAAGGTACATTTACCAGGCATTATAATATCATTTATATGTATGTATAATGAAGGTACATTTACCAGGCATTATAATATCATTTATATGTGTATAATGAAGGTACATTTACCAGGCATTATAATATCATTTATATTTGTATAATGAAGGTACATTTACCAGGCATTATAATATCATTTATATTTGTATAATGAAGGTACATTTACCAGGCATTATAATATCATTTATACGTGTATGTATAATGAAGGTACATTTACCAGGCATTATAATATCATTTATACTGTATGTATAATGAAGGTACATTTACCAGGCATTATAATATCATTTATATGTGTATAATGAAGGTACATTTACCAGGCATTATAATATCATTTATATGTGTATGTATAATGAAGGTACATTTACCAGGCATTATAATATCATTTATATGTGTATGTACAATGAAGGTACATTTACCAGGCATTATAATATCATTTATATGTGTATGTATAATGAAGGTACATTTACCAGGCATTATAATATCATTTATACGTGTATAATGAAGGTACATTTACCAGGCATTATAATATCATTTATACGTGTGTAATGAAGGTACATTTACCAGGCATTATAATATCATTTATATGTGTATGTATAATGAAGGTACATTTACCAGGCATTATAATATCATTTATATGTGTATGTATAATGAAGGTACATTTACCAGGCATTATAATATCATTTATATGTGTATAATGAAGGTACATTTACCAGGCATTATAATATCATTTATATATGTATAATGAAGGTACATTTACCAGGCATTATAATATCATTTATATGTGTATAATGAAGGTACATTTACCAGGCATTATAATATCATTTATATGTGTATGTATAATGAAGGTACATTTACCAGGCATTATAATATCATTTATATGTGTATAATGAAGGTACATTTACCAGGCATTATAATATCATTTATATGTGTATGTATAATGAAGGTACATTTACCAGGCATTATAATATCATTTATACATGTATGTATAATGAAGGTACATTTACCAGGCATTATAATATCATTTATACGTGTATAATGAAGGTACATTTACCAGGCATTATAATATCATTTATATTGGTATAATGAAGGTACATTTACCAGGCATTATAATATCATTTATATTGGTATAATGAAGGTACATTTACCAGGCATTATAATATCATTTATACGTGTATGTATAATGAAGGTACATTTACCAGGCATTATAATATCATGTATATGTATGTATAATGAAGGTACATTTACCAGGCATTATAATATCATTTATACGTGTATGTATAATGAAGGTACATTTACCAGGCATTATAATATCATTTATATGTGTATAATGAAGGTACATTTACCAGGCATTATAATATCATTTATATGTGTATAATGAAGGTACATTTACCAGGCATTATAATATCATTTATATGTGTATAATGAAGGTACATTTACCAGGCATTATAATATCATTTATATGTGTATGTATAATGAAGGTACATTTACCAGGCATTATAATATCATTTATACGTTTATGTATAATGAAGGTACATTTACCAGGCATTATAATATCATTTATATGTGTATAATGAAGGTACATTTACCAGGCATAATAATATCATTTATATGTGTACAATGAAGGTACATTTACCAGGCATTATAATATCATTTATACGTGTATGTATAATGAAGGTACATTTACCAGGCATTATAATATCATTTATATGTGTATAATGAAGGTACATTTACCAGGCATTATAATATCATTTATATGTGTATGTATAATGAAGGTACATTTACCAGGCATTATAATATCATTTATATGTGTATGTAAATGAAGGTACATTTACCAGGCATTATAATATCATTTATATGTGTATGTACAATGAAGGTACATTTACCAGGCATTATAATATCATTTATACGTTTATAATGAAGCTATATTTACCAGGTATTATAATATCATTCATAGTGTGTAATGAAGGTATATTTACCAGGCATAATTATATCATTTATATGCGTATGTATAATGAAGGTACATTTACCAGGTATTGTAATATCATTTATATGGTATGTATAATGAAGGTACATTTACCAGGCATTATAATATCATTTATATGTGTATAATGAAGGTACATTTACCAGGCATTATAATATCATTTATATGTGTATGTATAATGAAGGTACATTTACCAGGCATTATAATATCATTTATATGTGTATAATGAAGGTACATTTACCAGGCATTATAATATCATTTATATGTGTATGTATAATGAAGGTACATTTACCAGGCATTATAATATCATTTATACGTGTATGTATAATGAAGGTACATTTACCAGGCATTATAATATCATTTATATTTGTATGTATAATGAAGGTACATTTACCAGGCATTATAATATCATTTATATGTGTATGTATAATGAAGGTACATTTACCAGGCATTATAATATCATTTATATTTGTATAATGAAGGTACATTTACCAGGCATTATAATATCATTTATATGTGTATAATGAAGGTACATTTACCAGGCATTATAATATCATTTATATTGGTATAATGAAGGTACATTTACCAGGCATTATAATATCATTTATATGTGTATAATGAAGGTACATTTACCAGGCATTATAATATCATTTATATGTGTATGTAATGAAGGTACATTTACCAGGCATTATAATATCATTTATATGTGTATGTATAATGAAGGTACATTTACCAGGCATTATAATATCATTTATACGTGTATGTATAATGAAGGTACATTTACCAGGCATTATAATATCATTTATACGTGTATGTATAATGAAGGTACATTTACCAGGCATTATAATATCATTTATACGTGTATGTATAATGAAGGTACATTTACCAGGCATTATAATATCATTTATATGTGTATAATGAAGGTACATTTACCAGGCATTATAATATCATTTATATGTGTATGTATAATGAAGGTACATTTACCAGGCATTATAATATCATTTATACGTGTATGTATAATGAAGGTACATTTACCAGGCATTATAATATCATTTATACGTGTATGTATAATGAAGGTACATTTACTAGGCATTATAATATCATTTATACGTGTATGTATAATGAAGGTACATTTACCAGGCATTATAATATCATTTATACGTGTATGTATAATGAAGGTACATCTACCAGGCATTATAATATCATGTATACGTGTATGTATAATGAAGGTACATTTACTAGGCATTATAATATCATTTTTATGTGTATGTATAATGAAGGTACATTTACCAGGCAGTATAATATCATTTATACGTGTATAAGTAATGAATATTTGTTGTTGTAAATATCATGTTATAATATCATTTATTGCTTGTAAGAAATAAGAGAAATTTTAAAAAACAAACAAAAAATTGAATCTGGAACTGAACGAAATAGAAAATAGCACAACACGCAACATATTCAATACACACTATATTCCACCAAATATAAATAACTGTTCAATGCGTTAGTTGGGTCATAGTTCAAGTATTGAGCATTGGGAAACACGAGTATTGGGAAACACGAATCGATTGATTATATTGGGAATTCATGTGCATTGAGATATGGACATATTTATATGGGGAATTCACGTCCATTGACACATTATATGGGGAATTCACGCACATTGAAATATTATATGGGGAATTCACGCGCATTGACATATTATATGGGGAATTCACGCGCATTGACATATTATATGGGGAATTCACGTGCATTGAAATATTATATGGGGAATTCACGTGCATACATATTATATGGGGAATTCACGTGCATTGACATATTATAAGGGGAATTCACGTGCATTGACATATTATATGGGAATTCACGTGCATTGACATGTTATATGGGGAATTCAGGTCCATTGACATATTATATGGGGAATTCACGTGCATTGACATATTATATTGGGAATTCACGCGCATTGACATAGTATATGGGGAATTGACGTGCATTGACATATTATATGGGGAATTCACGCGCATTGAATTCAATGTCGGTACATATCTATAGAAAAATAGTTGATTTGAATAGCAAGTAATATTTACATGTTCAAACATGTACAGAGTTTAAATTAATACCATCTCATTTGAATAACCAGCAGTAATTACCTGTCGATACTGGGTACAGAGTTTAATATCATCTCATCTGATCTGATCATGCCTTGACTTCTATGTTGTGGAATTCGTTGCTGTGGATATATCCGGTCCTTCACTGTTGGTACACTTGTTGTCCATTGCATTTGTAGAATACCAAAGTTGCTAAACCCAGCATCCCTGTGCAATACAAATTAAATGTATGATATGATAAAAACTAACTACGCTACAACTGGGCATTGTATGTTATTATACTTAATGAGTTACAACTGGACAGTGTATGATATGATACAACACTAACTGAGCTACGACCGGACAGTGTATGATATGATACAAAACTAACTGAGCTACGACAGGACAGTGTATGATATGATACAACACTAACTGATTACGACAGAACAGTGTATGATATGATACAACACAAGCTGAGTTACAACTGGACAGCGTATGATATGATACAACACTAACTGAGCTACAACTGGACAGTGTATGATATGATACAACACTAACTGAGCTACGACCGGACAGTGTATGATATGATACAACATTAACTGAGTTAAAACTGGACATATGATACAACACAAACTGAGCTACGACAGAACAGTGTATGATATGATACAACACTAACTAAGCTACAACTGGACAGTGTATGATATGATACAACACTAACTGAGCTACGACAGGACATTGTATGATATGGTACAACACTAACTGAGCTACGACCGGACAGTGTATGATATGAAACAAAACTTAGTGAGCTACGACCGGACAGTGTATGATATGATACAACACTAACTGAGCTACGACAGGACATTGTATGATATGATACAACACTAACTAAGCTACGACCGGACAGTGTATGATATGATACAGCATTAACTGAGCTACAACTGGACAGTGTATGATATGATACAACACTAACTAAGCTACAACTGGACAGGGTATGATATGATACTTAATGAGTTACAACTGGACAGTGTATGATATGATACAAAACTAACTAAGCTACGATCGGACAGTGTATGATTTGATACAACACTAACTGAGCTATGACAGAACAGTGTATGATATGATACAACACTAACTGAGCTACAACTGGACAGTGTATGATATGATACAACACTAACTGAGCTACAACTGGAGGGTGTATGATTTAAAACAACACTAACTGAGCTACAACTGGAGAGTGTATGATAGGATACAAAACTATCTGAGCTACGACCGGACAGTGTATGATATGATACAAAACTAACTGAGCTACGACAGGACAGTGTATGATATGATACAACACTAACTGAGCAACGACAGGACAGTATATGATATGATACAACATTAACTGAGCTACGACTGGACAGTGTATGATATGATACAAAACTAACTGAGCTATGACAGGACAGTGTATGATATGATACAAAACTAACTGTGCTACGACCGGACAGTGTATGATATGATACAACACTAACTGAGTTACGACAGAACAGTGTATGATATGATACAACACAAGCTGAGTTACAACTGGACAGTGTATGATATGATACAACACTAACTGAGCTACAACTGGACAGTGTATGATATGATACAAAACTAACTGAGCTACGACGTGACAGTGTATGATATGATACAACATTAACTGAGTTAAAACTGGACATATGATACAACACAAACTGAGCTACGACAGAAAAGTGTATGATATGATACAACACTAACTAAGCTACAACTGGACAGTGTATGATATGATACAACACTAACTGAGCTACGACAGGACATTGTATGATATGGTACAACACTAACTGAGCTACGACCGGACAGTGTATGATATGAAACAAAACTTACTGAGCTACGACCGGACAGTGTATGATATGATACAACACTAACTGAGCTACGACAGGACATTGTATGATATGATACAACACTAACTGAGCTACGACCGGACAGTGTATGATATGATACAGCACTAACTGAGCTACAACTGGACAGTGTATGATATGATACAACACTAACTAAGCTAAAACTGGACAGGGTATGATATGATACTTAATGAGTTACAACTGGACAGTGTATGATATGATACAAAACTAACTAAGCTACGATCGGACAGTGTATGATTTGATACAACACTAACTGAGCTATGACAGAACAGTGTATGATATGATACAACACTAACTGAGCTACAACTGGACAGTGTATGATATGATAAAACACTAACTGAGCTACAACTGGAGTGTGTATGATTTAAAACAACACTATCTGAGCTACAACTGGAGAGTGTATGATAGGATACAAAACTATCTGAGCTACGACCGGACAGTGTATGATATGATACAAAACTAACTGAGCTACGACAGGACAGTGTATGATATGATACAACACTAACTGAGCAACGACCGGACAGTATATGATATGATACAACATTAACTGAGCTACGACTGGACAGTGTATGATATGATACAAAACTAACTGAGCTATGACAGGACAGTGTATGATATGATACAAAACTAACTGTGCTACGACCGGACAGTGTATGATATGATACAACACTAACTGAGTTACGACAGAACAGTGTATGATATGATACAACACAAGCTGAGTTACAACTGGACAGTGTATGATATGATACAACACTAACTGAGCTACAACTGGACAGTGTATGATATGATACAACACTAACTGAGCTACGACCGGACAGTGTATGATATGATACAACATTAACTGAGTTAAAACTGGACATATGATGCAACACAAACTGAGCTACGACAGAACAGTGTATGATATGATACAACACTAACTAAGCTACAACTGGACAGTGTATGATATGATACAACACTAACTAAGCTACAACTGGACAGGGTATGATATGATACTTAATGAGTTACAACTGGACAGTGTATGATATGATACAACACTAACTGAGGTACGACAGGATATTGTATGATATGATACAACACTAACTGAGCTACGACCGGACAGTGTATGATATGATACAGCACTAACTGAGCTACAACTGGACAGTGTATGTTATGATACAACACTAACTAAGCTACAACTGGACAGGGTATGATATGATACTTAATGAGTTACAACTGGACAGTGTATGATATGATACAAAACTAACTAAGCTACGATCGGACAGTGTATGATTTGATACAACACTAACTGAGCTATGACAGAACAGTGTATGATATGATACAACACTAACTGAGCTACAACTGGACAGTGTATGATATGATACAACACTAACTGAGCTACAACTGGAGGGTGTATGATTTAAAACAACACTAACTGAGCTACAACTGGAGAGTGTATGATATGATACAAAACTATCTGAGCTACGACCGGACAGTGTATGATATGATACAAAACTAACTGAGCTACGACAGGACAGTGTATGATATGATACAACACTAACTGAGCAACGACCGGACAGTATATGATATGATACAACATTAACTGAGCTACGACTGGACAGTGTATGATATGATACAAAACTAACTGAGCTATGACAGGACAGTGTATGATATGATACAACACTAACTGAGCAACGACCGGACAGTATATGATATGATACAACATTAACTGAGCTACGACTGGACAGTGTATGATATGATACAAAACTAACTGAGCTATGACAGGACAGTGTATGATATGATACAACACTAACTGAGCAACGACCGGACAGTATATGATATGATACAACATTAACTGAGCTACGACTGGACAGTGTATGATATGATACAAAACTAACTGAGCTATGACAGGACAGTGTATGATATGATACAACACTAACTGAGCTACGACCGGACAGTGTATGATATGATACAACATTAACTGAGCTACGACTGGACAGTGTATGATATGATACAACACTAACTGAGTTAAAACTGGACAGTGTATGATATGATACAACACTAACTGAGCTACGACAGAACAGTGTATGATATGATACAACACTAACTAAGCTACAACTGGACAGTGTATGATATGATACAACACTAACTAAGCTACAACTGGACAGGGTATGATATGATACTTAATGAGTTACAACTGGACAGTGTATGATATGATACAACACTAACTGAGGTACGACAGGATATTGTATGATATGATACAACACTAACTGAGCTACGACCGGACAGTGTATGATATGATACAGCACTAACTGAGCTACAACTGGACAGTGTATGTTATGATACAACACTAACTAAGCTACAACTGGACAGGGTATGATATGATACTTAATGAGTTACAACTGGACAGTGTATGATATGATACAAAACTAACTAAGCTACGATCGGACAGTGTATGATTTGATACAACACTAACTGAGCTATGACAGAACAGTGTATGATATGATACAACACTAACTGAGCTACAACTGGACAGTGTATGATATGATACAACACTAACTGAGCTACAACTGGAGGGTGTATGATTTAAAACAACACTAACTGAGCTACAACTGGAGAGTGTATGATATGATACAAAACTATCTGAGCTACGACCGGACAGTGTATGATATGATACAAAACTAACTGAGCTACGACAGGACAGTGTATGATATGATACAACACTAACTGAGCAACGACCGGACAGTATATGATATGATACAACATTAACTGAGCTACGACTGGACAGTGTATGATATGATACAAAACTAACTGAGCTATGACAGGACAGTGTATGATATGATGCAAAATTAACTGTGCTACGACCGGACAGTGTATGATTTGATACAACACTAACTGAGCAACGACCGGACAGTGTATGATATGATACAACACTAACTAAGCTACAACTGGACAGTGTATGATATGATACTTAATGAGTTACAACTGGACAGTGTATGATATGATACAACACTAACTGAGCTACGACAGAACAGTGTATGCTATGATACAACACTAACTGAGCTACGACAGAACAGTGTATGATATGGTACAAAACTAACTGAGCTACGACCGGAGAGTGTACGATATGACACAAAACTAACTGAGCTACGACAGGACAGTGTATGATATGATACAACACTAACTGAGCTACGAAAAAAAACAGTGTACGATATGATACAACACTAACTGAGCTACAACTGGACAGTGTATGATATGATACAACATTAACTGAGCTACGATAGGACAGTGTATGATATGATACAAAACTAACTAACTGAGCTATAACAGGACATTGTATGATATGATACAACACTAATTGAGCAACAACAGGACAGTGTATGATATGAATGAAAACTAACTGAGCTACGACAGGACAGTGTGTGATATGATACAACACTAACTGAGCTACGACAGAACAGTGTACGATATGATACAACACTAACTGAGCTACAACTGGACAGTGTATGATATGATACAAAACTAACTGAGCTGCGTTAGGACATTTTATGATATGATACAAAACTACCTAACTGAGCTATAACAGGACATTGTATGATATGATACAACACTAACTGAGCAACAACAGGACAGTGTATGATATGATACAACACTAACTGAGCTACGACAAGACAGTGTATGATATTATACAACACTAACTGAGTTAAAACTGCAGAGTGTAAGATATGATACAACACTAACTAAATTACAACTGGACAGTGTATGATATGATACAAAACTAACTGAGCTACGACTGGACAGTGTATGATATGATACAACACTAACTGAGCTACGACTGGACAGTGTATGATATGATACAACATTAACTGAGCTACGATTGGACAGTGTATGATATGATACAACACTAACTGAGCTACGACAGAACAGTGTATGCAATGATACAACACTAACTGAGCGACGACAGAACAGTGTATGATATGATACAACACTAACTGAGCTACAACTGGACAGTGTATGATATGATACAAAACTAACTAAGCTACGACAGGACATTGTATGATATGATACCACATTAACTGAGCTACGACTGGACAGTGTATGATATGATACAACATTAACTGAGCTACGACTGGACAGTGTATGATATGATACAACACTAACTGAGCTACGACAAGACAGTGTATGATATGATACAAAACTAACTGAGCTACGACCGGACAGTGTATGATATGATACAACATTAACTGAGCTACGACTGGACAGTGTATGATATGATACAACACTAACTGAGCTACGACAAGACAGTGTATGATATGATACAAAACTAACTGAGCTACGACCGGACAGTGTATGATATGATACAACATTAACTGAGCTACGACTGGACAGTGTATGATATGATACAACACTAACTGAGCTACGACAAGACAGTGTATGATATGATACAAAACTAACTGAGCTACGACCGGACAGTGTATGATATGATACAACATTAACTGAGCTACGACTGGACAGTGTATGATATGATACAACACTAACTGAGCTACGACAAGACAGTGTATGATATGATACAAAACTAACTGAGCTACGACCGGACAGTGTATGATATGATACAATACTAACTGAGCTACGACAGGACATTGTATGATATGATACAACACTAACTGAGCAACGACAGGACAATGTATGATATGATACAACACTAACTGAGCTACGACCGGACAGTGTATGATATGATACAACACTAACTGAGCTACGACAGGACATTGTATGATATGATACAACACTAACTGAGCTACGACCGGACAGTATATGATATGATACAACACTAACTGAGCTACAACTGGAGAGTGTATGATATGATATAACATTAACTAAGCTACAACTGGACAGTGTATGATATGATACTTAATGAGTTACAACTGGACAGTGTATGATACGATACAACACTAACTGAGTTACAACTGGACAGTGTATGATATGATACTTAATGAGTTACAACTGGACAGTGTATGATATGATACAACACTAACTGAGCTACGATTGGACAGTGTATGATATGATACAACACTAACTGAGCTACGACAGAACAGTGTATGCAATGATACAACACTAACTGAGCTACGACAGAACAGTGTATGATATGATACAACACTAACTGAGCTACAACTCGAGTGTATGATATGATACAACACTAACTGAGCTACGACAGAACAGATTATGATATCATACAACACTAACTGAGCTACAACTGGACAGTGTATGATATGATACAAAACTAACTGAGCTACGACCGGACAGTGTATGATATGATACAAATTAACTGAGCTACGACATGACAGTGTATGATATGATACAACACTAACTGAGCTACGACAGAACAGTGTATGATATGATACAACACTAATTGAGTTACAACTGGACAGTGTATGATATGATACAACACTATCTGAGCTAGGACCGTACAGTGCATGATATGATACAACACTAACTGAGTTACAACTGAACAGTGTATATGATACAACATTAACTGAGCTACGACTGGACAGTGTATGATATGATACAAAACTAACTGAGCTACGACAGGACATTGTATGATATGATACAAAATTAACTAACTGAGCTATAACAGGACATTGTATGATATGATACAACACTAACTACGCTACAACTGGACAGTGTATGATATGATACTTAATGAGTTACAACTGGACAGTGTATGATATGATACAACACTAACTGAGCTACGACAGAACCGTGTATGCTATGATACAACACTAACTGATCTACGACAGAACAGTGTTTGATATGGTACAACACTAACTGAGCTACAACTGGACAGTGTATGATATGATACAACACTAACTGAGCTACGACAGAACAGTGTACGATATGATACAAAACTAACTAACTGAGCTATAACAGGACATTGTATGATATGATACAACACTAATTGAGCAACAACAGGACAGTGTATGATATGAATGAAAACTAACTGAGCTACGACAGGACAGTGTGTGATATGATACAACACTAACTGAGCTACGACAGAACAGTGTACGATATGATACAACACTAACTGAGCTACAACTGGACAGTGTATGATATGATACAAAACTAACTGAGCTACGTTAGGACATGATATGATACAAAACTAACTAACTGAGCTATAACAGGACATTGAATGAAATGATACAACACTAACTGAGCAACAACAGGACAGTGTATGATATGATACAACACTAACTGAGCTACGACAAGACAGTGTATGATATGATACAACACTAACTGAGCTACGACTGGACAGTGTATGCTATGATACAAAACTAACTGTGCTACGACAGGACAGTGTATGATATGATACAACACTAACTGAGCTACGACAAGACAGTGTATGATATGATACAAAACTAACTGAGCTACGACCGGACAGTGTATGATATGATACAACACTAACTGAGCTACGACAGGACATTGTATGATATGATACAACACTAACTGAGCTACGACAGGACAATGTATGATATGATACAACACTAACTGAGCTACGACCGGACAGTGTATGATATGATACAACACTAACTGAGCTACGACAGGACATTGTATGATATGATACAACACTAACTGAGCTACGACCGGACAGTATATGATATGATACAACACTAACTGAGCTACAACTGGACAGTGTATGATATGATATAACATTAACTAAGCTACAACTGGACAGTGTATGATATGATACTTAATGAGTTACAACTGGACAGTGTATGATATGATACAACACTAACCGAGTTACAACTGCACAGTGTATGATATGATACTTAATGAGTTACAACTGGACAGTGTATGATATGATACAACACTAACTGATCTACGATTGGACAGTGTATGATATGATACAACACTAACTGAGCTACGACAGAACAGTGTATGCAATGATACAACACTAACTGAGCTACAACTGGACAGTGTATGATATAATACAACACTAACTGAGCTACAACTCGAGTGTATGATATGATACAACACTAACTGAGCTACGACAGAACAGTTTATGATATGATACAACACTAACTGAGCTACATCTGGAGAGTGTATGATATGATACAAAACTAACTGAGCTACGACCGGACCGTGTATGATATGATACAAATTAACCGAGCTACGACATGACAGTGTATGATATGATACAACACTAACTGAGCTACGACAGAACAGTGTATGATATGATACAACACTAATTGAGTTACAACTGGACAGTGTATGATATGATACAACACTATCTGAGCTACAACTGGACAGTGTATGATATGATACAACACTAACTGAGTTACAACTGAACAGTGTATATGATACAACATTAACTGAGCTAGGACTGGACAGTGTATGATATGATACAAAACTAACTGAGCTACGACAGGACATTGTATGATATGATACAAAATTAACTAACTGAGCTATAACAGGACATTGTATGATATGATACAACACTAACCTAACTGGGCAACGACAGGACAGTATATGATTGAAAACTAACTGAGCTACGACAGGACAGTGTTTGATATGAAACAACACTAACTGAGTTAAAACTGGACAGTGTATGATATGATACAAAACTAACTGAGCTACGACTGTACATCGTATGATATGATACAACATTAACTGAGCTACGACAGAGCAGTGTATGATATGATACAAAACTAACTGAGCTACGACAGGACAGTGTATGATATGATACAACAATAACTAAGCTACGACTGAACAGTGTATGATATGATACAACACTAACTGAGTTACAACTGGACAGTATATGATATGATACAATACTTACTGAGCTACAACTGGACAGTGTATGATTTAATACAACACTAACTGAGCTACAACTGGACAGTGTTTGATATGATGCAAAACTAACTGAGCTATGATAGGACATTGTTTGATATGATACAACACTAACTGAGCAACGACAGGACAGTGTATGATATGATGCAACACTAACTGAGCTACGACAAGAGAGTGTATGATATGATACAAAACTAATTGAGCTACTACCGGACAGTGTATGATATGATACAACACTAACTGAGCTACGACCGGACAGTGTATGATATGATACAACACTAACTGAGCTACGACAGAACAGTGTATGATATGATACAACACTAACTGAGCTACAACTGGACAGTGTATGATATGATACAACACTAACTGAGCTACGACAGAACAGTTTATGATATGATACAACACTAACTGAGCTACAACTGGACAGTGTATGATATGATACAAAACTAACTGAGCTACGACCGGACAGTGTATGATATGATACAAATTAACTGAGCTACGACATGACAGTGTATGATATGATACAACACTAACTGAGCTACGACAGAACAGTGTATGATATGATACAACACTAACTGAGCTACAACTGGACAGTGTATGATATGATACAACACTAACTGAGCTACGACAGAACAGTTTATGATATGATACAACACTAACTGAGCTACAACTGGACAGTGTATGATATGATACAAAACTAACTGAGCTACGACCGGACAGTGTATGATATGATACAAATTAACTGAGCTACGACATGACAGTGTATGATATGATACAACACTAACTGAGCTACGATAGAACAGTGTATGATATGATACAACACTAATTGAGTTACAACTGGACAGTGTATGATATGATACAAAACTAACTGAGCTACGACTGGACAGCGTATGATATGATACAACACTAACTGAGCTAGGACCGGATAGTGCATGATATGATACAACACTAACTGAGTTAAAACTGGACAGTGTATGATATGATACAACACTAACTAAGCTACAACTGGGCAGTGTATGATATGATACAAAACTAACTGAGCTACGACTGGACAGCGTATGATATGATACAACACTAACTGAGCTAGGACCGGACAGTGCATGATATGATACAACACTAACTGAGTTACAACTGAACAGTGTATATGATACAACATTAACTGAGCTACGACTGGACATTGTATGATATGATACAAAATTAACTAACTGAGCTATAACAGGACATTGTATGATATGATACAACACTAACTGGGCAACGACAGGACAGTGTATGATATGATTGAAAACTAACTGAGCTACGACAGGACAGTGTGTGATATGATACAACACTAACTGAGTTAAAACTGGACAGTGTATGATATGATACAACACTAACTGAGCTACAATTGGACAGTGTATGATATAATACAACACTAACTGAGCTACAACTGGACAGTGTATGATATGATACAACATTAACTGAGCTACGACAGAGCAGTGTATGATATGATATTTAATGAGTTACGACAGGACAGTGTAAGATATGATACAACACTAACTGAGATACGACAGAACAGTGTATGATATGATACAACACTAACTGAGCTACGACAGAACAGTGTATGATATGATACAAAACTAACTGAGCTAAGACCGGACAGTATAAGATATGATACAACATTAACTGAGCTACGACTGGACAGTGTATGATATGATACAACACTAACTGAGCTACGACAGGACAGTGTATGATATGATACAACACTAACTGAGCTACAACTGGACAGTGTATGATATGATATAACATTAACTAAGCTACAACTGGACAGTGTATGATATGATACTTAATGAGTTACAACTGGACAGTGTATGATATGATACAACACTAACTGAGCTACAACTGGACAGTGCATGATATGATACAACACTAACTAAGCTACGACTGAACAGTGTATGATATGATACAACACTAACTAAGTTACAACTGGACAGTATATGATATGATACAATACTTACTGAGCTACAACTGGACAGTTTATGATTTAATACAACACTAACTGAGCTACAACTGGACAGTGTTTGATATGATGCAAATCTGACTGAGCTATGATAGGACATTGTTTGATATGATACAACACTAACTGAGCAACGACAGGACAGTGTATGATATGATACAACACTAACTGTGCTACGACCGGACAGTGTATGATATGATACAACATTAACTGAGCTACGACTGGACAGTGTATGATATGATACAAAACTAACTGAGCTACGACAGGACAGTGTATGAAATGATGCAACACTAACTGAGCTACGACAAGACAGTGTATGATATGATACAAAACTAATAATTGAGCTACTACCGGACAGTGTATGATATGATACAACACTAACTGAGCTAGCACTGGACAGTGTATGATATGATACAAAACTAACTGAGCTACGACTGGACAGCGTATGATATGATACAACATTAACTGAGCTACGACAGAGCAGTGTATGATATGATATTTAATGAGTTACGACAGGACAGTGTAAGATATGATACAACACTAACTGAGATACGACAGAACAGTGTATGATATGATACAACACTAACTGATCTACGACAGAACAGTGTATGATATGATACAACTCTAACTGAGCAACGACCGGACAGTATAAGATATGATACAACATTAACTGAGCTACGACTGGTCAGTGTATGATATGATACAACACTAACTGAGCTAGGACAGGACAGTGTATGATATGATACAACACTAACTGAGCTACAACTGGACAGTGTATGATATGATATAACATAAACTAAGCTACAACTGGACAGTGTATGATATGATACTTAATGAGTTACAACTGGACAGTGTATGATATGATACAACACTAACTGAGCTACAACTGGACAGTGTATGATATGATACAACACTAACTAAGCTACGACTGAACAGTGTATGATATGATACAACACTAACTAAGTTACAACTCGACAGTATATGATATGATACAATACTTACTGAGCTACAACTGGACAGTGTATGATTTAAGAAAACACTAACTGAGCTACAACTGGACAGTGTTTGATATGATGCAAAACTGACTGAGCTATGATAGGACATTGTTTGATATGATACAACACTAACTGTGCAACGACAGGACAGTGTATGATATGATACAACACTAACTGTGCTACGACCGGACAGTGTATGATATGATACAACATTAACTGAGCAACGACTGGACAGTGTATGATATGATACAAAACTAACTGAGCTACGACAGGACAGTGTATGAAATGATGCAACACTAACTGAGCTACGACACGACAGTGTATGATGTGATACAAAACTAATTGAGCTACTACCGGACAGTATATGATATGATACAAAACTAACTGAGCTACGACCGGACAGTGTATGATATGATACAAAATTAACTGAGCTACGACAGGACAGTGTATGATATGATACAACACTAACTGAGCTAGCACTGGACAGTGTATGATATGATACAAAACTAACTGAGCTACGACTGGACAGCGTATGATATGATACAACATTAACTGAGCTACGGCAGAGCAGTGTATGATATGATATTTAATGAGTTACGACAGGACAGTGTATGATATGATACAAAACTAACTGAGCTACGACAGAACAGTGTATGATATGATACAACACTAACTGAGCAACGACCGGACAGTGTATGATATGATACAACACTAACTGAGCTACGACTGGACAGTATATGATATGATA
>JABXNX010000590.1:0-15475 GCA_014843695.1 Archivesica marissinica | reverse complement strand
GACATATACATACATATACCACACCGACATATACATACATATACCACACCGTCATATACCACACCGTCATATACATACATATACCACATCATCATATACATACATATACCACATCGTCATATACATACATATACCACACCGTCATATACATACATATACCACACCGCCATATACACACATATACCACACCGTCATATACATACATATACCACACCGTCATATACATACATATACCACACCGTCATATACATACATATACCACACCGCCATATACAAACATATACCACATAGTCATATACATACATATACCACACCGTCATATACATACATATACCACACCGTCATATACATACATATACCACACCGTCATATACATACATATACCACACCGTCATATACATACATATACCACACCGTCATATACATACATATACCACACCGTCATATACATACATATACCACACCGTCATATACATACACATTCCATATCGCCATATACATACATATACCACACCGCCATATACATACATATACCACACCGTCATATACATACATATACCACACCGTCATATACATACATATACCACACCGTCATATACATACACATACCATACCGCCATATACATACATATACCACACCGTCATATACATACATATACCACACCGTCATATACATACACATTCCATACCGCCATATACATACAAATATCACAACGTCATATACATACATATACCACACCGTTATATACAAACATATACCACCCGTCATTATATAATACCACACCGCATATACATCACATACCAACCGCAATACATACATATACCACACCCAACACAACCGCATATACAACGTATACCACACCGTCATATACATACATATACCACACCGTCATATATATATACCACACCGTCATATACATACACATACCATACCGTCATATACATACATATACCACACCGTCATATACCACACCGTCATATACATACATATACCACACCGTCCTATACATACATATACCACACCGACATATACATACATATATCACACCGACATCTACATACATATACCACACCGTCATATACCACACCGTCATATATATACATATACCACATTGTCATATACATACATATACCACACCGTCCTATGCATACATATACCACATCGTCATATACCACACCGTCATATACATACATATACCACACCGTCATATACATACATATACTACACCGACATATACATACATATACCACACCGACATATACATACATATACCACACCGTCATATACCAAACCGTCATATACATACATATACCACATCATCATATACTTACATATACCACATAGTCATATACATACATATACCACACCATCATATAACTACATATACCACACCGACATATACACACATATACCACATCGTCATATACATACATATACCACATAGTCATATACATACATATACCACACCATCATATAACTACATATACCACACCGCCATATACAAACATATACCACATAGTCATATACATACATATACCACACCGTCATATACATACATATACCACACCGTCATATACATACACATTCCATACCGCCATATACATACATATACCACACCTCAATACTACAATCCAACCGCATATACATACATATACCACACCGTCATATACATACATATACCACACCGTCATATACATACACATTCCATACCGCCATATACATACATATACCACACCGTCATATACATACATATACCACACCGTCATATACATACACATACCATACCGTCATATACATACATATACCACACCGTCATATACATACACATACCATACCGTCATATACATACATATACCACACCGTCATATACATACATATACCACACCGTCATATACATACACATACCATACCGCCATATACATACATATATCACAACGTCATATACATACATATACCACACCGTTATATACAAACATATACCACACCGTCATATACATACATATACCACACCGTCATATATATATACCACACCGTCATATACATACACATACCATACCGTCATATACATACATATACCACACCGTCATATACCACACCGTCATATACATACATATACCACACCGTCATATACATACATATACCACACCGTCATATACATACATATACCACACCGTCATATACATACATATACCACACCGTCATATACCACACCGTCATATACATACATATACCACATCATCATATACATACATATACCACATAGTCATATACATACATATACCACACCATCATATAACTACATATACCACACCGCCATATACAAACATATACCACATAGTCATATACATACATATACCACACCGTCATATACATACATATACCACACCGTCATATACATACACATTCCACACCGTCATATACATACATATACCACACCGTCATATACATACACATACCATACCGCCATATACATACATATACCACACCGTCATATACATACATATACCACACCGTCATATACATACACATACCATACCGCCATATACATACATATACCACACCGTCATATACCACACCGTCATATACATACATATACCACACCGTCATATACATACATATACCACACCGTCATATACATACATATACCACACCGACATATACATACATATACCACACCGTCATATACATACATATACCACACCGTTATATACAAACATATACCACACCGTCATATACATACATATACCACACCGTCATATATATATACCACACCGTCATATACATACACATACCATACCGTCATATACATACATATACCACACCGTCATATACCACACCGTCATATACATACATATACCACACCGTCCTATACATACATATACCACACCGACATATACATACATATATCACACCGACATCTACATACATATACCACACCGTCATATACCACACCGTCATATACATACATATACCACATTGTCCTATACATACATATACCACACCGTCATATACTTACATATACCATACCGTCATATACATACATATACCACACCGTCCTATGCATACATATACCACATCGTCATATACCACACCGTCATATACATACATATACCACACCGTCATATACATACATATACTACACCGACATATACATATATATACCACACCGACATATACATACATATAACACACCGTCATATACCAAACCGTCATATACATACATATACCACATCATCATATACTTACATATACCACATAGTCATATACATACATATACCACACCATCATATAACTACATATACCACACCGCCATATACACACATATACCACATCGTCATATACATACATATACCACATAGTCATATACATACATATACCACACCATCATATAACTACATATACCACACCGCCATATACAAACATATACCACATAGTCATATACATACATATACCACACCGTCATATACATACACATTCCATACCGCCATATACATACATATACCACACCGTCATATACATACACATTCCATACCGCCATATACATACATATACCACACCGTCATATACATACATATACCACACCGTCATATACATACACATTCCATACCGCCATATACATACATATACCACACCGCCATATACATACACATACCATACCGTCATATACATACATATACCACACCGTCATATACATACATATACCACACCGTCATATACATACACATTCCATACCGCCATATACATACAAATATCACAACGTCATATACATACATATACCACACCGTTATATACAAACATATACCACACCGTCATATACATACATATACCACACCGTCATATATATATACCACACCGTCATATACATACACATACCATACCGTCATATACATACATATACCACACCGTCATATACCACACCGTCATATACATACATATACCACACCGTCATATACATACATATACCACACCGACATATACATACATATATCACACCGACATCTACATACATATACCACACCGTCATATACCACACCGTCATATACATACATATACCACATTGTCATATACATACATATACCACACCGTCATATACTTACATATACCATACCGTCATATACATACATATACCACATCGTCCTATGCATACATATACCACATCGTCATATACCACACCGTCATATACATACATATACCACACCGTCATATACATACATATACTACACCGACATATACATACATATACCACACCGACACATACATACATATACCACACCGTCATATACCAAACCGTCATATACATACATATACCACATCATCATATACTTACATATACCACATAGTCATATACATACATATACCACACCATCATATAACTACATATACCACACCGCCATATACACACATATACCACATCGTCATATACATACATATACCACATAGTCATATACATACATATACCACACCGTCATATACATACATATACCACATTGTCATATACATACATATACCACATAGTCATATACATACAGATACCATATCGTCATAAGCATGCATATACCACATCGTCATATACATACATATACCACATCATCATATACATACATATACCACATCGTCATATACAAACATCTACTACACCGTCATATACATACATATACCACATCGTCATACACATACATATACCACACCGTCATATACATACATATACCACATCGTCATATACATACATATACCACATAGTCATATACATACAGATACCATATCGTCATAAGCATACATATACCACATCGTCATATACATAAATATACCACATCATCATATACATACATATACCACACCGTCATAAACATACATATACTACATCATCATATACATACATATACCACACCGTCATATACATACATATACCACACCGTCATATACATACATATACCACATCGTCATATACATACAGATACCATATCGTCATAAGCATACATATACCACATAGTCATATACATACAGATACGATATCGTCATAAGCATACATATACCACATCGTCATATACATACATATACCACATCATCATATACATACATATACCACATCGTCATATACATACAGATACCATATCGTCATAAGCATACATCTACCACATCGTCATATACAAACATCTACCACACCGTCATATACATACATATACCACACCGTCATATACAAACATCTACCACACAGTCATATACCACACCGGCAAATACATACATATACTATACCGTCATATACATACATAAACTACACCGTCATATACATGCATATACCACACCGTCATATACATACATACACCACACCATCATATACATACATATACCACACCGTCATATACATGCATATACGACATCGTCATATACATGCATATACCACACCGTCATATACATACATATACCACACCGTCATATACATGCATATACCACACCGTCATGTACATACATATACCACACCTTCATGTACATACATATACCACATCGTCATATACATACATATACCACACCGTCATATACATACATATACCACATCGTCATATACATACATATACCACATCGTCATATACATACATATACCACGCCGTCATATACATACATATAGCACACCGTCATATACATACATATGCCACACAGTCATATACATACATATACCGCATCATCATATACATATACCACATCGTCATATACATACATATACGACACCGTCATATACATACATATACCACACCGTCATATACATACATATACCACATCGTCATATACATACATATACCACATCGTCATATACATACATATACCACATAGTCATATACATACAGATACTACACCATCATAAGCATACATATACCACACCGTCATATACATACATATACCACACCGCCATATACATACATATACCACACCGTCATATACATACATATACCACACCGTCATATACATACACATTCCATACCGCCATATACATACAAATATCACAACGTCATATACATACATATTCCACACCGTTATATACAAACATATACCACACCGTCATATTCATACATATACCACACCGTCATATACGTACACCACACCGTCATATACATACATATACCACACCGTCATATAACTACATATACCACACCGTCATATACATACATATACCACATCGTCATATACATACATATACCACACCGTCATATACA
This sequence comes from Archivesica marissinica, assembly GCA_014843695.1. Classification (NCBI taxonomy): domain Eukaryota; kingdom Metazoa; phylum Mollusca; class Bivalvia; order Venerida; family Vesicomyidae; genus Archivesica; species Archivesica marissinica. Next base: position 9,268 of record JABXNX010000590.1, on the reverse strand, counting down.
TACATATACCACACCGTCATATACGTACACCACACCGTCATATACATACATATACCACACCGTCATATATATACACCACATCGTCATATACATATATATACCACACCGTCATATACATACACATACCATACCGTCATATACATACATATACCACACCGTCATATACCACACCGTCATATACATACATATACCACACCGTCATATACATACATATACCACACCGACATATACATACATATACCACACCGACATATACATACATATACCACACCGTCATATACATACATATACCACACCGTCATATACATACATATACCACACCGTCATATACATACATATACCACATCGTCATTACCACACCGTCATATACATACATATACCACACCGTCATATACATACATATACCACACCGTCATATACATACATATACCACACCGTCATATACCACACCGTCATATACATACATATACCACATCGTCATATACATACATATACCACATAGTCATATACATACATATACCACACCATCATATAACTACATATACCACACCGCCATATACAAACATATACCACATAGTCATATACAAACATCTACCACATAGTCATATACATACATATACCACACCATCATATAACTACATATACCACACCGTCATATACAAACATCTACCACACCGTCATATACCACACCGTCAAATACATACATATACTACACCGTCATATACATTCATAAACTACACCGTCATATACATGCATATACCACACCGTCATATACATACATACACCACACCATCATATACATACATATACCACACCCTCATATACATGCATATACCACATCGTCATATACATGCATATACCACACCGTCATATACATACATATACCACACCGTCATATACATGCATATACCACACCGTCATGTACATACATATACCACACCTTCATGTACATACATATACCACATCGTCATATACATACATATACCACACCGTCATATACATACATATACCACATCGTCATATACATACATATACCACATCGTCATATACATACATATACCACACCGTCATATACATACATATAGCACACCGCCATATACATACATATGCCACACAGTCATATACATACATATACCGCATCATCATATACATATACCACATCGTCATATACATACATATACGACACCGTCATATACATACATATAGCACACCGTCATATACATACATATACCACATCGTCATATACATACATATACCACATCGTCATATACATACATATACCACATAGTCATATACATACAGATACTATACCATCATAAGCATACATATACCACACCGTCATATACATACATCTACCACACCGTCATATACCACACCGTCAAATACATACATATACTACACCGTCATATACATACATATACTACACCGTCATATACATGCATATACCACACCGTCATATACATACATACACCACACCATCATATACATACATATACAAGACCGTCATATACATGCATATACCACATCGTCATATACATGCATATACCACACCGTCATATACATACATATACCACACCGTCATATACATGCATATACCACACCGTCATGTACATACATATACCACACCTTCATGTACATACATATACCACATCGTCATATACATACATATACCACACCGTCATATACATACATATACTACACCGTCATATACATCATATACCACACGTCATATACATATATACACCACACCATCATATACATATACAAGACGTCATATACATCACATACCACATCGTCATATACATGCATTCCACACCGTCATATAATACATATACCACATCGTCATATACATACATATACCACACCGTCATGTACATACATATACCACACCGTCATTTACATACATATACCACATCGTCATGTACATACATATACCACATCGTCATATACATACATATACCACACCGTCATATACATACATATACCACACCGTCATATACATACATATACCACATCGTCATATACATACATATACCACATAGTCATATACATACAGATACTATACCGTCATAAGCATACATATACCACACCGTCATATACATACATCTACCACACCGTCATATACCACACCGTCAAATACATACATATACTACACCGTCATATACATGCATATACCACACCGTCATATACATACATACACCACACCGTCATATACATACATACACCACACCATCATATACATACATATACCACATCGTCATATACATGCATATACCACACCGTCATATAAATACATATACCACACCGTCATATACATACATATACCACACCGTCATATACATACATATACCACACCGTCATATACATACATATACCACACCATCATATAACTACATATACCACACCGCCATATACAAACATATACCACATAGTCATATACAAACATCTACCACATAGTCATATACATACATATACCACACCATCATATAACTACATATACCACACCGTCATATACAAACATCTACCACACCGTCATATACCACACCGTCAAATACATACATATACTACACCGTCATATACATACATAAACTACACCGTCATATACATGCATATACCACACCGTCATATACATACATACACCACACCATCATATACATACATATACCACACCGTCATATACATGCATATACCACATCGTCATATACATGCATATACCACACCGTCATATACATACATATACCACACCGTCATATACATGCATATACCACACCGTCATGTACATACATATACCACACCATCATGTACATACATATACCACATCGTCATATACATACATATACCACACCGTCATATACATACATATACCACATCGTCATATACATACATATACCACATCGTCATATACATGCATATACCACACCGTCATATACATACATACACCACACCATCATATACATACATATACCACACCGTCATATACATGCATATACCACATCGTCATATACATGCATATACCACACCGTCATATACATACATATACCACACCGTCATATACATGCATATACCACACCGTCATGTACATACATATACCACACCTTCATGTACATACATATACCACATCGTCATATACATACATATACCACACCGTCATATACATACATATACCACATCGTCATATACATACATATACCACATCGTCATATACATACATATACCACACCGTCATATACATACATATGCCACACAGTCATATACATACATATACCGCATCATCATATACATATACCACATCGTCATATACATACATATACGACACCGTCATATACATACATATACCACATCGTCATATACATACATATACCACACCGTCATATACAAACATCTACCACACCGTCATATACCACACCGTCAAATACATACATATACTACACCGTCATATACATACATATACTACACCGTCATATACATGCATATACCACACCGTCATATACATATATACACCACACCATCATATACATACATATACAAGACCGTCATATACATGCACATACCACATCGTCATATACATGCATATACCACACCGTCATATAAATACATATACCACATCGTCATATACATACATATACCACACCGTCATGTACATACATATACCACACCGTCATTTACATACATATACCACATCGTCATATACATGCATATACCACACCGTCATATACATACATATACCACACCGCCATATACATACATATACCACACCGTCATGTACATACATATACCACACCGTCATGTACATACATATACCACATCGTCATATACATACATATACCACACCGTCATATACATACATATACCACATAGTCATATACATACATATACCACACCGTCATATACATACATATACCACATCGTCATATACATACATATACCACACCGTCATATACATACATATACCACATCGTCATATACATACATATACCACATCGTCATATACATACATATACCACATAGTCATATACATACAGATACTATACCGTCATAAGCATACATATACCACACCGTCATATACATACATCTACCACACCGTCATATACCACACCGTCAAATACATACATATACTACACCGTCATATACATACATATACTACACCGTCATATACATGCATATACCACACCGTCATATACATACATACACCACACCATCATATACATACATATACAACACCGTCATATACATGCATATACCACATCGTCATATACATGCATATACCACACCGTCATATACATACATATACCACACCGTCATATACATACATATACCACACCGTCATATACATACATATACCACACCGTCATATACATACATATACCACATCGTCATATACATACATATACCACATCGTCATATACATACATATGCCACACCGTCATATACATACATATACCGCATCATCATATACATATACCACATCGTCATATACATACATATACCACACCGTCATATACATACATATACCACACCGTCATATACATACATATACCACACCGTCATATACATACATATACCACACCGTCATATACATACATATACCACACCGTCATATACATACATATACCACACCGCCATATACATACATACACCACACCGTCATATACATACATATACCACACCGTCATATACATACATATACCACACCGTCATATACCACACCGTCATATACATACATATACCACATCGTCATATACATACATATACCACACCGTCATATACATACATATACCACACCGTCATATACATACATATACCACACCGTCCTATGCATACATATACCACATCGTCATATACCACACCGTCATATACATACATATACCACACCGTCATATACATACATATACCACACCGTCATATACATACATATACCACACCGTCATATACATACATATACCGCATCTCATAACATATACCACACCGTCATATACATACATATACCACACCGTCATATACATACATATACCACACCGTCATATACATACATATACCACATCGTCATATACATACATATACCACATCGTCATATACATACATATACCACATAGTCATATACATACATATACTATACCATCATAAGCATACATATACCACACCGTCATATACATACATCTACCACACCGTCATATACCACACCGTCAAATACATACATATACCACACCGTCATATACATACATATACCACACCGTCATATACATGCATATACCACACCGTCATATACATACATACACCACACCATCATATACATACATATACCACACCGTCATATACATGCATATACCACATCGTCATATACATGCATATACCACACCGTCATATACATACATATACCACACCGTCATATACATACATATACCACACCGTCATATACATACATATACCACACCGTCATATACATACATATACCACATCGTCATATACATACATATACCACACCGCATATACATACATATACCACACCGTCATATACATACATATACCACACCGTCATATACCACACCGTCAATACATACATATACCACACCATCATATACATACATATACAAGACCGTCATATACATGCATATACCACATCGTCATATACATGCATATACCACACCGTCATATACATACATATACCACACCGTCATATACATACATATACCACACCGTCATATACATACATATACCACACCGTCATATACATACATATACCACATCGTCATATACATACATATACCACACCGTCATATACATACATATACCACACCGTCATATACATACATATACCACATCGTCATATACATACATATACCACACCGTCATATACATACATATACCACACCGTCATATACATACATATACCACACCGTCATATACATACATATACCACACCGTCATATACATACATATACCACACCGTCATATACCACACCGTCATATACATACATATACACACGTCATATACATACATATACCACACCGTCATATACATACATATACCACAATCATATACATACATATACCACACCATCATATACATACATATACCACACCGTCATATACATACATATACCACACCGTCATATAATACATATACCACACCGTCATATACATACATATACCACACCGTCATATACATACATATACCACACCGTCATATACATACATATACCACACCGTCATATACATACATATACCACACCGTCATATACATACATATACCACATAGTCATATACATACATATACCACATCGTCATATACATACATATACCACACCATCATATACATACATATACCACACCGTCATATACATACATCTACCACACCGTCATATACCACACCGTCAAATACATACATATACTACACCGTCATATACATACATATACCACACCGTCATATACATGCATATACCACACCGTCATATACATACATATACCACACCATCATATACATACATATACCACACCGTCATATACATGCATATACCACATCGTCATATACATGCATATACCACACCGTCATATACATACATATACCACACCGTCATATACATGCATATACCACACCGTCATGTACATACATATACCACACCATCATGTACATACATATACCACATCGTCATATACATACATATACCACACCGTCATATACATACATATACCACATCGTCATATACATACATATACCACATCGTCATATACATACATATACCACACCGTCATATACATACATATACCACACCATCATATACATACATATACCAACCGTCATATACACGCATATACCACATCGTCATATACATACATATACCACACCGTCATATACATACATATACCACACCGTCATATACATACATATACCACACCGTCATATACATACATATACCACACACCGTCATATACATACATATACCACATCGTCATATACATACATATACCACACCGTCATATACATACATATACCACATCGTCATATACATACATATACCACATCGTCATATACATACATATACCACACCGTCATATACATACATATACCACACCGTCATATACATACATATACCACATCATCATATACATATACCACATCGTCATATACATACATATACCACACCGTCATATACATACATATACCACACCGTCATATACATACATATACCACACCGTCATATACAAACATATACCACACCGTCATATACCACACCGTCATATACATACATATACTACACCGTCATATACATACATATACCACACCGTCATATACATCATATACCACACCGTCATATACATACATATACCACACCATCATATACATACATATACCACACCGTCATATACATACATATACCACATCGTCATATACATACATATACCACACCGTCATATACATACATATACCACACCGTCATATACATACATATACCACACCGTCATCATACATATACACACCATATACCACACCGTCATATACATACATATACCACACCGTCATATACATACATATACCACACCGTCATATACATACATATACCACACCGTCATATACATACATATACCACACCGCCATATACATACATATACCACACCGTCATGTACATACATATACCACACCGTCATATACATACATATACCACATCGTCATATACATACATATACCACACCGTCATATACATACATATACCACATAGTCATATACATACATATACCACACCGTCATATACATACATATACCACACCGTCATATACATACATATACCACATAGTCATATACATACATATACCACATCGTCATATCATACATATACCACATCGTCATATACATACATATACCACAGTCATATACATACATATACCACACCGTCATATAATACATATACCACACCGTCATATACATACATATACCACACCGTCATATACCACACCGTCAATACATACATATACCACACCGTCATATACATACATATACCACACCGTCATATACATACATATACCACACCGTCATATACATACATATACCACACCGTCATATACATACATATACCACACCGTCATATACATACATATACCACACCGTCATATACATACATATACCACACCGTCATATACATACATATACCACACCGTCATATACATACATATACCACACCGTCATATACATACATATACCACACCATCATATACATACATATACCACACCGTCATATACATACATATACCACACCGTCATATACATACATATACCACACCGTCATATACATACATATACCACATCGTCATATACAATACCACACCGTCATATACATACATATACCACACCGTCATATACATACATATACCACACCGTCATATACATACATATACCACACCGTCATATACATACATATACCACACCGTCATATACATACATATACCACACCGTCATATACATACATATACCACACCGTCATATACATACATACACCACACCGTCATATACATACATATACCACACCGTCATATACATACATATACCAAACCGTCATATACCACACCGTCATATACATACATATACCACATCGTCATATACATACATATACCACACCGTCATATACATACATATACCATACCGTCATATACATACATATACCACACCGTCCTATACATATATATACCACACGTCATATACCACACCGTCATATACATACATATACCACACCATCATATACATACATATACCACACCGTCATATACATACATATACCACACCGTCATATACATACATATACCACACCGTCATATACCACACCATCATATAACTACATATACCACACCGCCATATACAAACATATACCACATAGTCATATACATACATATACCACACCGTCATATACATACATATACCACACCACCTCATATACATACATATACCACACCGTCATATACATACACATACCACACCGTCATATACATACATATACCACACCGCCATATACATACACATACCATACCGTCATATACATACATATACCACACCGTCATATACATACATATACCACACCGTCATATACATACACATTCCATACCGCCATATACATACAAATATCACAACGTCATATACATACATATACCACACCGTTATATACAAACATATACCACACCGTCATATACATACATATACCACACCGTCATATACATACACCACACCGTCATATACATACACATACCACACCGTCATATACATACAAACCACACCGTCATATAC
>JABXNX010000589.1:0-15476 GCA_014843695.1 Archivesica marissinica | reverse complement strand
ATCATACATCATACAGTCAGACATCTAGTATTATATATCATACAGTCAGACATCTAGTATTTTATAGCATACAGTCAGACATCTAGTATTATATATCATACATCATACAGTCAGACATCTAGTATTATATATCATACACCATACAGTCAGACTCTAGTATTATATATCATACAGTCAGACATCTAGTATTATATATCATACACCATACAGTCAGACATCTAGTATTATATATCATACAGTCAGACATCTAGTATTATATATCACACAGTCAGACATCTAGTATTATATATCATACACCATACAGTCAGACATCTAGTATTATATATCATACAGTCAGACATCTAGTATTATATATCATACACCATACAGTCAGACATCTAGTATTATATATCATACACATACAGTCAGACATCTAGTATTATATATCATACAGTCAGACATCTAGTATTATATATCATACACCATACAGTCAGACATCTAGTATTATATATCATGCAGTCAGACATCTAGTATTATATATCATACACCACACAGTCAGACATCTAGTATTATATATCATACAGTCAGACATCTAGTATTATATATCATACAGTCAGACATCTAGTATTATATATCGTACACCATACAGTCAGACATCTAGTATTATATATCATACAGTCAGACATCTAGTGTTATATATCATACACCATACAGTCAGACATCTAGTATTATATATTCATACAGTCAGACATCTAGTATTATATATCACACAGTCAGACATCTAGTATTATATATCATACACCATACAGTCAGACATCTAGTATTATATATCATACAGTCAGACATCTAGTATTATATATCATACAGTCAGACATCTAGTATTATATATCATACAGTCAGACATCTAGTATATATATCATACACCATACAGTCAGACATCTAGTATTATATATCATACAGTCAGACATCTAGTATTATATATCATACACCATACAGTCAGACATCTAGTATTATATATCATACAGTCGTTGTTTTTCATACAGTCAGACATCTAGTATAATATCATACACCATACAGTCAGACATCTAGTATTATATATCATACAGTCAGACATCTAGTATTATATATCATACACCACACAGTCAGACATCTAGTATTATATATATACACCATACAGTCAGACATCTAGTATTATATATCATACAGTCAGACATCTAGTATTATATATCATACACCATACAGTCAGACATCTAGTATTATATATCATACACCATACAGTCAGACATCTAGTATTATATATCATACAGTCAGACATCTAGTATTATATATCATACACCATACAGTCAGACATCTAGTATTATATATCATACAGTCAGACATCTAGTATTATATATCATACACCATACAGTCAGACATCTAGTATTATATATCATACAGTCAGACATCTAGTATTATATATCATACACCATACAGTCAGACATCTAGTATTATATATCATACAGTCAGACATCTAGTATTATATATCATACAGTCAGACATCTAGTATTATATATCATACACCATACAGTCAGACATCTAGTATTATATATCATACAGTCAGACATCTAGTATTATATATCATACACCATACAGTCAGACATCTAGTATTATATATCATACAGTCAGACATCTAGTATTATATATCATACTGTCAGACATCTAGTATTATATATCACACAGTCAGACATCTAGTATTATATATCATACAGTCAGACATCTAGTATTATATATCATACATCATACAGTCAGACATCTAGTATTATATATCATACAGTCAGACATCTAGTATTATATATCATACAGTCAGACATCTAGTATTATATATCATACATCATACAGTCAGACATCTAGTATTATATATCATACACCACACAGTCAGACATCTAGTATTATATATCATACACCATACAGTCAGACATCTAGTATTATATATCATACAGTCAGACATCTAGTATTATATATCATACACCATACAGTCAGACATCTAGTATTATATATCATACACCATACAGTCAGACATCTAGTATTATATATCATACAGTCAGACATCTAGTATTATATATCATACACCATACAGTCAGACATCTAGTATTATATATCATACAGTCAGACATCTAGTATTATATATCATACACCATACAGTCAGACATCTAGTATTATATATCATACAGTCAGACATCTAGTATTATATATCATACACCATACAGTCAGACATCTAGTATTATATATCATACAGTCAGACATCTAGTATTATATATCATACAGTCAGACATCTAGTATTATATATCATACAGTCAGACATCTAGTATTATATATCATACAGTCAGACATCTAGTATTATATATCATACACCATACAGTGTCAGACATCTAGTATTATATATCATACACCATACAGTCAGACATCTAGTATTATATATCATACAGTCAGACATCTAGTATTATATATCATACACCATACAGTCAGACATCTAGTATTATATATCATACAGTCAGACATCTAGTATTATATATCACACAGTCAGACATCTAGTATTATATATCATACACCATACAGTCAGACATCTAGTATTATATATCATACACCATACAGTCAGACATCTAGTATTATATATCATACAGTCAGACATCTAGTATTATATATCATACACCATACAGTCAGACATCTAGTATTATATATCATACACCATACAGTCAGACATCTAGTATTATATATCATACACACAGTCAGACATCTAGTATTATATATCATACAGTCAGACATCTAGTATTATATATCATACACCATACAGTCAGACATCTAGTATTATATATCATACAGTCAGACATCTAGTATTATATATCATACACCACACAGTCAGACATCTAGTATTATATATCACACAGTCAGACATCTAGTATTATATATCATACACCATACAGTCAGACATCTAGTATTATATATCATACACCACACAGTCAGACATCTAGTATTATATATCATACAGTCAGACATCTAGTATTATATATCATACACCATACAGTCAGACATCTAGTATTATATATCATACACCATCAGTCAGACATCTAGTATTATATATCATACACCACACAGTCAGACATCTAGTATTATATATCATACAGTCAGACATCTAGTATTATATATCATACACCATACAGTCAGACATCTAGTATTATATATCATACAGTCAGACATCTAGTATTATATATCATACATCATACAGTCAGACATCTAGTATTATATATCATACAGTCAGACATCTAGTATTATATATCATACAGTCAGACATCTAGTATTATATATCATACAGTCAGACATCTAGTATTATATATCATACACCATACAGTCAGACATCTAGTATTATATATCATACAGTCAGACATCTAGTATTATATATCATACACCATACAGTCAGACATCTAGTATTATATATCATACAGTCAGACATCTAGTATTATATATCATACAGTCAGACATCTAGTATTATATATCACACAGTCAGACATCTAGTATTATATATCATACACCATACAGTCAGACATCTAGTATTATATATCACACAGTCAGACATCTAGTATTATATATCATACAGTCAGACATCTAGTATTATATATCATACAGTCAGACATCTAGTATTATATATCATACAGTCAGACATCTAGTATTATATATCATACACCATACAGTCAGACATCTAGTATTATATATCATACAGTCAGACATCTAGTATTATATATCATACACCATACAGTCAGACATCTAGTATTATATATCATACAGTCAGACATCTAGTATTATATATCATACACCATACAGTCAGACATCTAGTATTATATATCATACACCATACAGTCAGACATCTAGTATTATATATCATACAGTCAGACATCTAGTATTATATATCATACACCATACAGTCAGACATCTAGTATTATATATCATACACCTACAGTCAGACATCTAGTATTATATATCATACACCATACAGTCAGACATCTAGTATTATATATCATACAGTCAGACATCTAGTATTATATATCATACAGTCAGACATCTAGTATTATATATCATACACATACAGTCAGACATCTAGTATTATATATCATACACCATACAGTCAGACATCTAGTATTATATATCATACACCATACAGTCAGACATCTAGTATTATATATCATACAGTCAGACATCTAGTATTATATATCATACACCATACAGTCAGACATCTAGTATTATATATCATACACCATACAGTCAGACATCTAGTATTATATATCATACAGTCAGACATCTAGTATTATATATCATACACCATACAGTCAGACATCTAGTATTATATATCATACAGTCAGACATCTAGTATTATATATCATACACCACACAGTCAGACATCTAGTATTATATATCATACAGTCAGACATCTAGTATTATATATCATACAGTCAGACATCTAGTATTATATATCATACAGTCAGACATCTAGTATTATATATCATACACCATACAGTCAGACATCTAGTATTATATATCATACACCATACAGTCAGACATCTAGTATTATATATCATACACCATACAGTCAGACATCTAGTATTATATATCATACAGTCACAGTCAGTATATATTATATATCCATACAGTCAGACATCTAGTATTATATATCATACACCCAGACATCTAGTATTATATATCATACACCACACAGTCAGACATCTAGTATTATATATCATACAGTCAGACATCTAGTATTATATATCATACACCATACAGTCAGACATCTAGTATTATATATCATACACCATACAGTCAGACATCTAGTATTATATATCATAACCATACAGTCAGACATCTAGTATTATATATCATACACCATACAGTCAGACATCTAGTATTATATATCATACACACAGTCAGACATCTAGTATTATATATCATACAGTCAGACATCTAGTATTATATATCATACAGTCAGACATCTAGTATTATATATCATACAGTCAGACATCTAGTATTATATATCATACACCATACAGTCAGACATCTAGTATTATATATCATACAGTCAGACATCTAGTATTATATATCATACACCATACAGTCAGACATCTAGTATTATATATCATACAGTCAGACATCTAGTATTATATATCATACATCATACAGTCAGACATCTAGTATTATATATCATACAGTCAGACATCTAGTATTATATATCATACAGTCAGACATCTAGTATTATATATCATACACCATACAGTCAGACATCTAGTATTATATATCATACAGTCAGACATCTAGTATTATATATCATACACCACACAGTCAGACATCTAGTATTATATATCATACAGTCAGACATCTAGTATTATATATCATACAGTCAGACATCTAGTATTATATATCATGCACCATACAGTCAGACATCTAGTATTATATATCATACAGTCAGACATCTAGTATTATATATCATACAGTCAGACATCTTGTATTATATATCATACACCACACAGTCAGACATCTAGTATTATATATCATACAGTCAGACATCTAGTATTATATATCATACACCATACAGTCAGACATCTAGTATTATATATCATACATCATACAGTCAGACATCTAGTATTATATATCATACAGTCAGACATCTAGTATTATATATCATACAGTCAGACATCTAGTATTATATATCATACAGTAGACATCTAGTATTATATACATACAGTCAGACATCTAGTATTATATATCATACAGTCAGACATCTAGTATTATATATCATACAGTCAGACATCTAGTATTATATATCATACACCATACAGTCAGACATCTAGTATTATATATCATACAGTCGTCAGACATCTAGTATTATATATCATACACCACACAGTCATGCATCTAGTATTATATATCATACACCACACAGTCATACATCTAGTATTATATATCATACACCACACAGTCATACATCTAGTATTATATATCATACAGTCAGACATCTAGTATTATATATCATACAGTCAGACATCTAGTATTATATATCATACACCACACATTCAGACATCTAGTATTATATATCATACACCACACAGTCAGACATCTAGTATTATATATCATACAGTCAGACATCTAGTATTATATATCATACACCACACAGTCAGACATCTAGTATTATATATCATACAGTCAGACATCTAGTATTATATATCATACACCACACAGTCAGACATCTAGTATTATATATCATACAGTCAGACATCTAGTATTATATATCATATACCATACAGTCAGATATCTAGTATTATATATCATACACCACACAGTCAGACATCTAGTATTATATATCATACACCATACAGTCAGACATCTAGTATTATATATCATACAGTCAGACATCTAGTATTATATATCATACAGTCAGACATCTAGTATTATATATCATACAGTCAGACATCTAGTGTTATATATCATACAGTCAGACATCTAGTATTATATATCATACAGTCATACATCTAGTATTATATATCATGCACCATACAGTCAGACATTATAATAATAATGATTTGGTAGTGATTTTTGGTGTTTATAATGATAGACACATAGGTCATTATTTCTTATGCCTCTGTGGTCTAGTGGTTAAGGTCGCTGACTTGTATACCACTGTAGCCTATCATCACTGATGGTCATGGGTTCGAGCCACGCTCAGGCCGTGTCTCAGTTCTTATGGAGGTTGTTGCACCCAAGTACTGGTTAACCGCTGGAACCTGCCCAGGAAAGGTGTTGTTAGGTAAACTGCCCGCCGGCGATATAGCCCGAAATGGTGCTGATGCAGGCGTAAAACCCGAAATATAACAATAACATTATTTCTTTCATTGTTCATATAGATAGTGGCCATTAAATTGTTTTAGTGATGGAGCAATTATTGTTCATTATTATATAGATAGTGGCCATTAAATTGTTTTAGTGATCAAGCAATTATTGGTCATTATTATATAGATAGTGGCCATTAAATTGTTCTAGTGATCAAGCAATTATTGGTCATTATTATATAGATATTGGCCATTAAATTGTTTTAGTGATCAAGCAATTATTTGTCATTATTATATAGATAGTGGCCATTAAATTGTTTTAGTGATCAAGCAATTATTGGTCATTATTATATAGATAGTGGCCATTAAATTGTTCTAGTGATCAAGCAATTATTGGTCATTATTATATAGATAGTGGCCATTAAATTGTTCTAGTGATCAAGCAATTATTGGTCATTATTATATAGATAGTGGCCATTAATTTGTTCTAGTGATCAAGCAATTATTGTTCATTATTATATAGATAGTGGCCATTAAATTGTTTTAGTGATCAAGCAATTAGTGGTCATTATTATATAGATAGTGGCCATTAAATTGTTCTAGTGATCAAGCAATTATTGTTCATTATTATATAGATAGTGGCCATTAAATTGTTCTAGTGATGGAGCAATTATTGTTCATTATTATATAGTGGTCATTAAATTGTTCTAGAAATGAAGCAATCAGTATTCATTATTATATAGATAGTGGCCATTAAATTGTTCTAGTGATGAAGAAATTATTGGTCATTATTATATAGATAGTGGCCATTACATCATTGTATAGTTGAAGAGTTTATTTTTAATTAAGATAAAAATAATGGCCACAGTATGTCTTAACTGTTGCTGTCTGTGTATCATTATTATCCTTCCCCTGTATTGTACTCAATCAGTAATGTAGATATCTAGTTTAATAACACCCCATCATCTGATCATTGGGAGCAAAGTGGTATTAGAGTATTCTACATAGTTTCCATTGTCTTCTGTTGTTACAAGTTGAACATTTCAATCAATTAAGCATCCATATATCTGGTAAATAGAGCATTCCTAACATGCTGATAAGCCCAGCCTAAAGCAATTTTATGTCAGAATCTTTGTTTTGATGCTGGTGAATATATCTGCTGTGAGAATATTGATCAGTTTTGGAGCAGTGGAGCTGTAGTTTTAATGGAAATATCTATTTTCATGTGAAGTTCCTGCATGCTTTCTACGTCTGTGTGTGTGTGTATACAGTATGACATGTGATAAAATTGTCGGGTGATTATTGTGGATTATTTAAGAATTTGTTATAAATTTCTGTGTGTAAAATCTGGGTTAGTATGTCATATATTTATTTTATTGCTATATTATCAGCAAAGAAAGCACAAGCATTTGGTTTATCAGTTGAAACAGCAATTATTATCTGGAGTTAATACAGCCGTATAGGGTGGGTGGAGAAAATATATGCAAAACGTGGCCAATTAACGAAAGACAGATTATCTTTATTACCCTCACTTAATTAATAATGATTTTGTGTATAAACACTTCTCCAGAGAAAAGGAAGGGACATACAGTCAAACCTGTCTTATATATATATATATATATATATATATACAGTCAAACCTGTGTTAAGCAGCCAGCCAAGGGAATCACAGAAAGTGGCTGTTTAACACAGGTGGCTGCTTAATAGAGGTCAAATGTATAATAAAACAACACATTTGGAAGCTGGAACTGGCTGCTTAATACAGGGTGGTTGCTTAATAGAGGTGACCACTAATACAGGTTTGACTGTATAATGCATTGAAATACATGTTCCATTCCATTTAAGTCTCTCCCCCACCCCACTTTGCATAGAGACATATGCTGTGTCTTACATATGGCAGCCATTTACATATCATATTAACCAATGGATTAACAGTCATCATGTCTATCTCTTACCTCCATAAAGATTATTGGAAATGTATGCACTATGTTTCTGTTTGTTTAACTACAATAGTGTCATGCATGTGGTATTGGTAACGGCATAGAGAAAAGCTCAACTTCTATATAGGGAAACATTGAAGTATTCATGTAGGGAAACATTGAAGTATTCATGTAGGAAAACCATGAAGTATTCATGTAGGGAAACATTGAAGTATTCATGTAGGAAAACCATGAAGTATTCATGTAGGGAAACATTGAAGTATTCATGTAGGAAAAACATTGAAGTATTCATGTAGGAAAAACATTGAAGTATTCATGTTGGAAAAAACATTGAAGTATTCATGTTGGAAAAAACATTGAAGTATTCATGTAGGGAAACATTGAAGTATTCATGTAGGAAAACATTGAAGTATTCATGTAGGGAAACATTGAAGTATTCATGTAGGAAAACATTGAAGTATTCATGCTGGGAAACATTGATTCATGTAGGAAAACCATGACGTATTCATGTAGGAAAAACATTGAAGTATTCATGTAGGAAAACATTGAAGTATTCATGTAGGAAAACATTGAAGAATTCATGTAGGGAAACATTGAAGTATTCATGTAGGAAAACCATGAAATATTCATGTAGGAAAACCATGAAGTACTCATGTAGGAAAACATTGAAGTATTCATGTAGGAAAACATTGAAGTATTCATGTAGGAAAACCATGAAATATTCATGTAGGAAAACCGTGAAGTACTCATGTAGGAAAACATTGAAGTATTCATGTAGGAAAACATTGAAGTATTCATGTAGGAAAACATTGAAGTATTCATGTAGGAAAACCGTGTGTGAAGTATTCATGTAGGAAATCCGTGTGAAGTATTCATGTTGGAACACATTGAAGTATTCATGTAGGAAAACATTGAAGTATTCATGTTGGAAAAAACATTGAAGTATTCATGTTGGAAAAAACATTGAAGTATTCATGTAGGAAAAACATTGAAGTATTCATGTAGGGAAACATTGAAGTATTCATGTAGGGAAACATTGAAGTATTCATGTAGGGAAACATTGAATTATTCATGTAGGAAAACATTGAAGTATTCATGTAGGAAAACATTGAAGTATTCATGTAGGAAAACATTGAAGTATTCATGTTGGAAAAATATTGAAGTATTCATGTTAGAAAAACATTGAAGTATTCATGTAGGAAAAACATTAAAGTATTTGTGTAGGAAAACATTGACGTATTCGTGTAGGAAAACATTGAAGTATTCATGTTGGAAAACTGTGAAGTAATCATGTAGAAAAACAATGAAGTATTCATGTAGGAAAACCATGAAGTATTCATGTAGAAAAACAATGAAGTATTCATGTAGGAAAACTGAAGTATTCATGTTGGAACACATTGAAGTATTCATGTAGGAATTGTATGTTACTATACAGTTTAGTATTGTATGTTACTATATATAGATACAGTTTAGTATTGTATGTTACTATACAGTTTAGTATTGTATGTTACTATATATAGATACAGTTTAGTATTGTATGTTACTATACAGTTTATTATTGGATGTTACTATACAGTTTAGTATTGTATGTTACTATATATAGATACAGTTTAGTATTGTATGTTACTATACAGTTTAGTATTGTATGTTACTATATATAGATACAGTTTAGTATTGTATGTTACTATACAGTTTAGTATTGTATGTTACTATACAGTTTAGTATTGTATGTTACTATACAGTTTAGTATTGTATGTTACTATACAGTTTAGTATTGTATGTTACTATATGTCAGTTTAGTATTGTATGTTACTATACAGTTTAGTATTGTATGTTACTATATATAGATACAGTTTAGTATTGTATGTTACTATACAGTTTAGTATTGGATGTTACTATACAGTTTAGTATTGTATGTTACTATATATAGATACAGTTTAGTATTGTATGTTACTATACAGTTTATTATTGTATGTTACTATACAGTTTAGTATTGTATGTTACTATACAGTTTAGTATTGTATGTTACTATGCAGTTTAGTATTGTATGTTACTATATATAGATACAGTTTAGTATTGGATGTTACTATATATAGATACAGTTTAGTATTGGATGTTACTATACAGTTTAGTATTGTATGTTACTATACAGTTTAGTATTGTATGTTACTATATATAGATACAGTTTAGTATTGTATGTTACTATACAGTTTAGTATTGTATGTTACTATACAGTTTAGTATTGTATGTTACTATATATAGATACAGTTTAGTATTGTATGTTACTATATATAGATACAGTTTAGTATTGTATGTTACTATACAGTTTAGTATTGTATGTTACTATACAGTTTAGTATTGGATGTTACTATACAGATTAGTATTGGATGTTACTATACAGTTTAGTATTGTATGTTACTATATATAGATACAGTTTAGTATTGTATGTTACTATACAGTTTAGTATTGGATGTTACTATACAGTTTAGTATTGGATGTTACTATACAGTTTAGTATTGGATGTTACTATATATAGATACAGTTTAGTATTGGATGTTACTATACAGTTTAGTATTGTATGTTACTATATAGTTTAGTATTGTATGTTACTATACAGTTTAGTATTGTTGTTACTATATATAGATACAGTTTAGTATTGTATGTTACTATACAGTTTAGTATTGTATGTTACTATACAGTTTAGTATTGGATGTTACTATACAGATTAGTATTGGATGTTACTATACAGTTTAGTATTGTATGTTACTATATATAGTACAGTTTAGTATTGGATGTTACTATACAGTTTAGTATTGGATGTTACTATACAGATTAGTATTGGATGTTACTATACAGTTTAGTATTGTATGTTACTATGGCAGTTTAGTATTGTATGTTACTATATATAGATACAGTTTAGTATTGGCTGTTACTATATATAGATACAGTTTAGTATTGGATGTTACTATACAGTTAGATACAGTTTAGTATGTATGTTACTATACAGTTTGTTTGTTGTTTTGTTGTTTGTTGTTTGTTGTTTTTTTTTTTGTTTTTGTGTTTTTGTTTTGTTTGGTTTGTTTTAGTATTGTATGTTACTATACAGTTTAGTATTGTATGTTACTATATATAGATACAGTTTAGTATTGTATGTTACTATACAGTTTAGTATTGTATGTTACTATACAGTTTAGTATTGTATGTTACTATACAGTTTAGTATTGTATGTTACTATATAGATCAGTTTAGTATTGTATGTTACTATACAGTTTAGTATTGGATGTTACTATACAGTTTAGTATTGTATGTTACTATATATAGATACAGTTTAGTATTGTATGTTACTATACAGTTTAGTATTGTGTTTATACAGTTTAGTATTGTATGTTACTATACAGTTTATTATTGGATGTTACTATACAGTTTAGTATTGTATGTTACTATACAGTTTAGTATTGTATGTTACTATACAGTTTAGTATTGTATGTTACTATACAGTTTAGTATTGTATGTTACTATACAGTTTAGTATTGTATGTTACTATACAGTTTAGTATTGTATGTTACTATACAGTTTAGTATTGGATGTTACTATATATAGATACAGTTTAGTATTGTATGTTACTATACAGTTTAGTATTGTATGTTACTATACAGTTTAGTATTGTATGTTACTATACAGTTTAGTATTGTATGTTACTATACAGTTTAGTATTGTATGTTACTATATATAGATACAGTTTAGTATTGGATGTTACTATACAGTTTAGTATTGTATGTTACTATACAGTTTAGTATTGTATGTTACTATACAGTTTAGTATTGTTGTTACTATATATAGATACAGTTTAGTATTGTATGTTACTATACAGTTTAGTATTGTATGTTACTATACAGTTTAGTATTGGATGTTACTATACAGTTTAGTATTGTATGTTACTATACAGTTTAGTATTGGATGTTACTATATATAGATACAATTTAGTATTGGATGTTACTATATATAGATACAGTTTAGTATTGGATGTTACTATACAGTTTATTATTGTATGTTACTATACAGTTTAGTATTGTATGTTACTATGCAGTTTAGTATTGTATGTTACTATATATAGATACAGTTTAGTATTGGCTGTTACTATATATAGATACAGTTTAGTATTGGATGTTACTATACAGTTTAGTATTGTATGTTACTATACAGTTTAGTGTTGTATGTTACTATACAGTTTAGTATTGTTGTTACTATATATAGATACTGTTTAGTATTGTATGTTACTATACAGTTTAGTATTGTATGTTACTATACAGTTTAGTATTGGATGTTACTATACAGATTAGTATTGGATGTTACTATACAGTTTAGTATTGTATGTTACTATATATAGATACAGTTTAGTGTTGTATGTTACTATACAGTTTAATATTGTATGTTACTATATATAGATACAGTTTAGTATTGGATGTTACTATACAGATTAGTATTGGATGTTACTATACAGTTTAGTATTGGATGTTACTATATATAGATACAGTTTAGTATTGTATGTTACTATACAGTTTAGTATTGTATGTTACTATATATAGATACAGTTTAGTATTGGATGTTACTATATATAGATACAGTTTAGTATTGGATGTTACTATATATAGATACAGTTTAGTATTGTATGTTACTATACAGTTTAGTATTGTATGTTACTATATATAGATACAGTTTAGTATTGGATGTTACTATACAGATTAGTATTGGATGTTACTATATATAGATACAGTTTAGTATTGTATGTTACTATACAGTTTAGTATTGTATGTTACTATATATAGATACAGTTTAGTATTGGATGTTTCTATACAGTTTAGTATTGTATGTTACTATACAGTTTAGTATTGGATGTTTCTGTACAGTTTAGTATTGTATGTTACTATATATAGATACAGTTTAGTATTGTATGTTACTATATATAGATACAGTTTAGTATTGTATGTTACTATACAGTTTAGTATTGTATGTTACTATACAGTTTAGTATTGGATGTTACTATACAGTTTAGTATTGTATGTTACTATATATAGATACAGTTTAGTATTGGATGTTACTATACAGTTTAGTATTGTATGTTACTATATAGTTTAGTATTGTATGTTACTATACAGTTTAGTATTGTATGTTACTATACAGTTTAGTATTGTATGTTACTATACAGTTTAGTATTGTATGTTACTATACAGTTTAGTATTGTATGTTACTATACAGTTTAGTATTGGATGTTTCTATACAGTTTAGTATTGTATGTTACTATACAGTTTAGTATTGGATGTTACTGTACAGTTTAGTATTGTATGTTACTATACAGTTTAGTATTGTATGTTACTATACAGTTTAGTATTGTATGTTACTATACAGTTTATTATTGGATGTTACTATACAGTTTAGTATTGTATGTTACTATATTGTCAGTTTAGTATTGTATGTTACTATATTGTCAGTTTAGTATTGGATGTTACTATACAGTTTAGTATTGTATGTTACTATACAGTTTAGTATTGTATGTTACTATACAGTTTAGTATTGTATGTTACTATACAGTTTAGTATTGTATGTTACTATACAGTTTAGTATTGTATGTTACTATACAGTTTAGTATTGTATGTTACTATATATAGATACAGTTTAGTATTGTATGTTACTATACAGTTTAGTATTGTATGTTACTATACAGTTTAGTATTGGATGTTTTATACAGTTTAGTATTGTATGTTACTATACAGTTTAGTTTGGATGTTACTATACAGTTTAGTATTGTATGTTACTATACAGTTTAGTATTGTATGTTACTATACAGTTTAGTATTGTATGTTACTATACAGTTTAGTATTGTATGTTACTATACAGTTTAGTATTGTATGTTACTATATATAGATACAGTTTAGTATTGTATGTTACTATACAGTTTAGTATTGTATGTTACTATATATAGATACAGTTTAGTATTGTATGTTACTATATATAGATACAGTTTAGTATTGTATGTTACTATACAGTTTAGTATTGTATGTTACTATACAGTTTAGTATTGTATGTTACTATACAGTTTAGTATTGTGTTTATACAGTTTGTAGTATGTGTTTACTATATATAGATACAGTTTAGTATTGTATGTTACTATACAGTTTAGTATTGTATGTTACTATACAGTTTAGTATTGTATGTTACTATACAGTTTAGTATTGTTGTTACTATATATAGATACAGTTTAGTATTGTATGTTACTATACAGTTTAGTATTGTATGTTACTATACAGTTTAGTATTGTATGTTACTATACAGTTTAGTATTGTATGTTACTATACAGTTTAGTATTGTATGTTACTATATGTGTTTTTTGTCAGTTTAGTATTGTATGTTACTATACAGTTTAGTATTGTATGTTACTATACAGTTTAGTATTGTATGTTACTATACAGTTTAGTATTGTATGTTACTATATTGTGTTTGTTTGGTGTTACTATAGTTTGTTTGTGTTTTCAGTTTAGTATTGTATGTTACTATACAGTTTAGTATTGTATGTTACTATACAGTTTAGTATTGTTGTTACTATATTGTCAGTTTAGTATTGTATGTTACTTCAGATTAGTA
This sequence comes from Archivesica marissinica, assembly GCA_014843695.1. Taxonomy (NCBI): domain Eukaryota; kingdom Metazoa; phylum Mollusca; class Bivalvia; order Venerida; family Vesicomyidae; genus Archivesica; species Archivesica marissinica. The sequence continues at coordinate 73 of JABXNX010000589.1, read as the reverse complement.
TTGGATGTTACTATACAGTTTAGTATTGGATGTTACTATATATAGATACAGTTTAGTATTGTATGTTACTATA
>JABXNX010000588.1:0-15486 GCA_014843695.1 Archivesica marissinica | reverse complement strand
CTTCCTTGACGTTATCTACAGCTTCAGGCAGTATTATACTAATGCCTGGCTTCCTTGACGTTATCTACAGCTTCAGACAGTATTATACTAATGCATGGCTTCCTTGACGTTATCTACAGCTTCAGGCAGTATTATACTAATGCATGGCTTCCTTGACGTTATCTACAGCTTCAGGCAGTATTATACTAATGCATGACTTCCTTGACGTTATCTACAGCTTCAGGCAGTATTATACTAATGCCTGGCTTCCTTGACGTTATATACAGCTTCAGGCAGTATTATACTAATGCCTGGCTTCCTTGACGTTATCTACAGCTTCAGGCAGTATTATACTAATGCCTGACTTCCTTGACGGCATCTACAGCTTCAGGCAGTATTATACTAATGCCTGACTTCCTTGACGTCATCTACAGCTTCAGGCAGTATTATACTAATGCATGGCTTCCTTGACGTTATCTACAGCTTCAGGCAGTATTATACTAATGCCTGACTTCCTTGACGTTATCTACAGCTTCAGGCAGTATTATACTAATGCCTGACTTCCTTGACGTCATCTACAGCTTCAAGCAGTATTATACTAATGCATGACTTCCTTGACGTTATCTACAGCTTCAGGCAATATTATACTAATGCCTGGCTTCCTTGACGTTATCTACAGCTTCAGGCAGTATTATACTAATGCCCCACACACACCACAAAAAACCCCCACAACACACAAAACAACCCACGTTATCTACAGCTTCAGGCAGTATTACACTAATGCCTCTTCCTTGACGTTACTACAGCTTCAGGCAGTATTATACTAATGCCTGACTTCCTTGACGTTATCTACAGCTTCAGGCAGTATTATACTAATGCCTGGCTTCCTTGACGTTATCTACAGCTTCAGGTAGTATTATACTAATGCATGGCTTCCTTGACGTTATCTACAGCTTCAGGCAGTATTATACTAATGCCTGACTTCCTTGACGTTATCTACAGCTTCAGGCAGTATTATACTAATGCATGGCTTCCTTGACGTTATCTACAGCTTCAGGCAGTATTATACTCATGCCTGGCTTCCTTGACGTTATCTACAGCTTCAGACAGTATTATACTAATGCATGGCTTCCTTGACGTTATCTACAGTTTCAAGCAGTATTATACTAATGCCTGGCTTCCTTGACGTTATCTACAGCTTCATGCAGTATTATACTAATGCATGTCTTCCTTGACGTTAACTACAGCTTCAGGCAGTATTATACTAATGCCTGACTTCCTTGACGGCATCTACAGCTTCAGGCAGTATTATACTAATGCCTGGCTTCCTTGACGTTATCTACAGCTTCAGGCAGTATTATACTAATGCCTGGCTTCCTTGACGTTATCTACAGCTTCAGGCAGTATTATACTAATGCCTGACTTCCTTGACGGCATCTACAGCTTCAGGCAGTATTATACTAATGCCTGACTTCCTTGGCGGCATGTACAGCTTCAGGCAGTATTATACTAATGCCTGGCTTCCTTGACGTTATCTACAGCTTCAGGCAGTATTATACTAATGCCTGGCTTCATTGACGATATCTACAGCTTCATGCAGTATTATATTAATGCCTGGCTTCATTGACGTTATCTACAGCTTCAGGCAGTATTATACTAATGCCTGGCTTCATTGACGTTATCTACAGCTTCAGGCAGTATTATAATAATACTTGGATTCCTTGAGGTTATCTACAGCCTCAGGCAGTATTATACTAATGCATGGCGTCCTGGACGTTATCTATCGCTTCAGGCAGTATTATGCTCATTCCTGGCTTCCTTGACGTTAACTACAGCTTCAGGCAGTATTATACTAATGCCTGACTTCCTTGACGTTAACTACAGCTTCAGGCAGTATTATATCAATGTCTGTCTTCCTTGACGTTATCTACAGCTTCAGGTAGTATTATACTAATGCATGGCTTCCTTGACGTTATCTACAGCTTCTGGCAGTATTATACTAATGCCTGACTTCCTTGACGTTAACTACAGCTTCAGGCAGTATTATACTAATGCCTGATTTCCTTGACGGCATCTACAGCTTCAGGCAGTATTATACTAATGCCTGGATTCGTTGACGTTATATACAGCTTCAGGCAGTACTATACTAATGCCTAGCTTCCTTGACGTTATCTACAGCTTCAGGCAGTATTATACTAATGCCTGACTTCCTTGACGGCATCTACAGCTTCAGGCAGTATGATACTAATGCCTGACTTCCTTGACGTTATCTACAGCTTCAGGCAGTATTATACTAATGCCTGACTTCCTTGACGGTATCTACAGCTTCAGGCAGTATTATATTAATGCCTGGCTTCATTGACGATATCTACAGCTTCATGCAGTATTATATTAATGCCTGGCTTCATTGACGATATCTACAGCTTCATGCAGTATTATATTAATGCCTGGCTTCATTGACGTTATCTACAGCTTCAGGCAGTATTATACGAATGCCTGGCTTCATTGACGTTATCTAGAGCTTCAGGCAGTATTATAATAATACATGGATTCCTTGAGGTTATCTACAGCCTCAGGCAATATTATACTAATGCATGGCGTCCTGTACGTTATCTATAGCTTCAGGCAGTATTATACTCATGCCTGTCTTCCTTGACGTTATCTACAGCTGCAGGCAGTATTATACTAATGCATGGCTTCCTTGACGTTATCTACAGCTTCAGGCAGTATTATACTCATGCATTGCTTCCTTGAAATTATCTACAGCTTCAGGCAGTATTATACTAATGCCTGACTTCCTTGACGGCATCTACAGCTTCAGGCAGGATTATACTAATTCCTGACTTCCTTGACGTTATCTACAGCTTCAGGCAGTATTATACTAATGCCTGGCTTCATTGACGTTATCTACAGCTTCAGGTAGTATTATACTAATGCATGGCTTCCTTGACGTTATCTACAGCTTCAGGCAGTATTATACTGATGCCTGACTTCCTTGACGTTATCAACAGCTTCAGGTAGTATTATACTAATGTATGGCTTCCTTGACGTTATCTACAGCTTCAGGCAGTATTATACTCATGCATGGCTTCCTTGACGTTATCTACAGCTTCAGACAGTATTGTACTAATGCATGGCTTCCTTGACGTCATCTACAGTTTCAAGCACTATTATACTAATGCTGGCTTCCTTGACGTTATCTACAGCTTCATGCAGTATTATACTAATGCATGTCTTCCTTGACGTTAACTACAGCTTCAGGCAGTATTATACTAATGCCTAGCTTCCTTGACGTTATATACAGCTTCAGGCAGTATTATACTAATGACTGGCTTCCTATACGTTATCTACAGCTTCAGGCAGTATTATACTAATGCCTGACTTCCTTGACGGCATCTACAGCTTCAGGCAGTATTATACTAATGCCTGACTTCCTTGACGGCATCTACAGCTCCAGGCAGTATTATACTAATGCATGGCTTCCTTGACGTTATCTACAGCTTCAGGCAGTATTAATCTAATGCCTGACTTCCTTGACGTTATCTACAGCTTCAGGCAGTATTATACTAATGCCTGACTTCCTTGACGGCATCTACAGCTTCAAGCAGTATTATGCTAATGCCTGACTTCCTTGACGTTATATACAGCTTCAGGCAATATTATACTAATGCCTGGCTTCCTTGACGTTATCTACAGCTTCAGGCAGTATTATACTAATGCCTGGCTTCATTGACGATATCTACAGCTTCAGGCAGTATTATATTAATGCCTGGTTCCTTGACGTTATCTACAGCTTCAGGCAGTATTATACTAATGCCTGGCTTCATTGACGTTATCTACAGCTTCAGGCAGTATTATAATAATACATGGATTCCTTGACGTTATCTACAGCTTCAGGCAGTATTATAATAATACATGGATTCCTTGACGTTATCTACAGCTTCAGGCAGTATTATACTAATGCATGGCGTCCTGGACGTTATCTACAGCTTCAGGCAGTATTATACTCATGCATGGCTTCCTTGACGTTATCTACAGCTTCAGGCAGTATTATACTAATGCATGGCTTCATTGACGTTATCTACAGCTTCAGGTAGTATTATACTAATGCATGGCTTCCTTGACGTTATCTACAGCTTCAGGCAGTATTATACTGATGCCTGACTTCCTTGACGTTATCAACAGCTTCAGGCAGTATTATACTAATGCATGGCTTCCTTGACGTTATATACAGCTTCAGGCAGTATTATACTCATGCATGGCTTCCTTGACGTTATCTACAGCTTCAGACAGTATTATACTAATGCATGGCTTCCTTGACGTTATCTACAGTTTCAAGCAGTATTATACTAATGCCTGGCTTCCTTGACGTTATCTACAGCTTCATGCAGTATTATACTAATGCATGTCTTCCTTGACGTTAACTACAGCTTCAGGCAGTATTATACTAATGCCTGACTTCCTTGACGGCATCTACAGCTTCAGGCAGTATTATACTAATGCCTGGCTTCCTTGACGTTATCTACAGCTTCAGGCAGTATTATACTAATGCCTGGCTTCCTTGACGTTATCTACAGCTTCAGGCAGTATTATACTAATGCCTGACTTCCTTGACGGCATCTACAGCTTCAGGCAGTATTATACTAATGCCTGACTTCCTTGGCGGCATGTACAGCTTCAGGCAGTATTATACTAATGCCTGGCTTCCTTGACGTTATCTACAGCTTCAGGCAGTATTATACTAATGCCTGGCTTCATTGACGATATCTACAGCTTCATGCAGTATTATATTAATGCCTGGCTTCATTGACGTTATCTACAGCTTCAGGCAGTATTATACTAATGCCTGGCTTCATTGACGTTATCTACAGCTTCAGGCAGTATTATAATAATACTTGGATTCCTTGAGGTTATCTACAGCCTCAGGCAGTATTATACTAATGCATGGCGTCCTGGACGTTATCTATCGCTTCAGGCAGTATTATGCTCATTCCTGGCTTCCTTGACGTTAACTACAGCTTCAGGCAGTATTATACTAATGCCTGACTTCCTTGACGTTAACTACAGCTTCAGGCAGTATTATATCAATGTCTGTCTTCCTTGACGTTATCTACAGCTTCAGGTAGTATTATACTAATGCATGGCTTCCTTGACGTTATCTACAGCTTCTGGCAGTATTATACTAATGCCTGACTTCCTTGACGTTAACTACAGCTTCAGGCAGTATTATACTAATGCATGATTTCCTTGACGGCATCTACAGCTTCAGGCAGTATTATACTAATGCCTGGATTCGTTGACGTTATATACAGCTTCAGGCAGTACTATACTAATGCCTAGCTTCCTTGACGTTATCTACAGCTTCAGGCAGTATTATACTAATGCCTGACTTCCTTGACGGCATCTACAGCTTCAGGCAGTATGATACTAATGCCTGACTTCCTTGACGTTATCTACAGCTTCAGGCAGTATTATACTAATGCCTGACTTCCTTGACGGTATCTACAGCTTCAGGCAGTATTATATTAATGCCTGGCTTCATTGACGATATCTACAGCTTCATGCAGTATTATATTAATGCCTGGCTTCATTGACGATATCTACAGCTTCATGCAGTATTATATTAATGCCTGGCTTCATTGACGTTATCTACAGCTTCAGGCAGTATTATACGAATGCCTGGCTTCATTGACGTTATCTAGAGCTTCAGGCAGTATTATAATAATACATGGATTCCTTGAGGTTATCTACAGCCTCAGGCAATATTATACTAATGCATGGCGTCCTGTACGTTATCTATAGCTTCAGGCAGTATTATACTCATGCCTGTCTTCCTTGACGTTATCTACAGCTGCAGGCAGTATTATACTAATGCATGGCTTCCTTGACGTTATCTACAGCTTCAGGCAGTATTATACTCATGCATTGCTTCCTTGAAATTATCTACAGCTTCAGGCAGTATTATACTAATGCCTGACTTCCTTGACGGCATCTACAGCTTCAGGCAGGATTATACTAATTCCTGACTTCCTTGACGTTATCTACAGCTTCAGGCAGTATTATACTAATGCCTGGCTTCATTGACGTTATCTACAGCTTCAGGTAGTATTATACTAATGCATGGCTTCCTTGACGTTATCTACAGCTTCAGGCAGTATTATACTGATGCCTGACTTCCTTGACGTTATCAACAGCTTCAGGTAGTATTATACTAATGTATGGCTTCCTTGACGTTATCTACAGCTTCAGGCAGTATTATACTCATGCATGGCTTCCTTGACGTTATCTACAGCTTCAGACAGTATTGTACTAATGCATGGCTTCCTTGACGTCATCTACAGTTTCAAGCACTATTATACTAATGCTGGCTTCCTTGACGTTATCTACAGCTTCATGCAGTATTATACTAATGCATGTCTTCCTTGACGTTAACTACAGCTTCAGGCAGTATTATACTAATGCCTAGCTTCCTTGACGTTATATACAGCTTCAGGCAGTATTATACTAATGACTGGCTTCCTATACGTTATCTACAGCTTCAGGCAGTATTATACTAATGCCTGACTTCCTTGACGGCATCTACAGCTTCAGGCAGTATTATACTAATGCCTGACTTCCTTGACGGCATCTACAGCTCCAGGCAGTATTATACTAATGCATGGCTTCCTTGACGTTATCTACAGCTTCAGGCAGTATTAATCTAATGCCTGACTTCCTTGACGTTATCTACAGCTTCAGGCAGTATTATACTAATGCCTGACTTCCTTGACGGCATCTACAGCTTCAAGCAGTATTATGCTAATGCCTGACTTCCTTGACGTTATATACAGCTTCAGGCAATATTATACTAATGCCTGGCTTCCTTGACGTTATCTACAGCTTCAGGCAGTATTATACTAATGCCTGGCTTCATTGACGATATCTACAGCTTCAGGCAGTATTATATTAATGCCTGGTTCCTTGACGTTATCTACAGCTTCAGGCAGTATTATACTAATGCCTGGCTTCATTGACGTTATCTACAGCTTCAGGCAGTATTATAATAATACATGGATTCCTTGACGTTATCTACAGCTTCAGGCAGTATTATACTAATGCATGGCGTCCTGGACGTTATCTACAGCTTCAGGCAGTATTATACTCATGCATGGCTTCCTTGACGTTATCTACAGCTTCAGGCAGTATTATACTAATGCATGGCTTCCTTGACGTTATCTACAGCTTCAGGTAGTATTATACTAATGCATGGCTTCCTTGACGTTATCTACAGCTTCAGACAGTATTATACTAATGCCTGACTTCCTTGACGGCATCTACAGCTTCAGTCAGTATTATACTAATGCCTGGCTTCGTTCACGTTATTTACAGCTTCAGGCAGTATTATACTAATGCCTGACTTCCTTGACGGCATCTACAGCTTCAGGCTGTACTATAATAATGCCTGGCTTCCTTGCCGTTATCTACAGCTTCAGGTAGTATTATACTAATGCCTGACTTCCTTGACGTTATCTACAGCTTCAGGCACTATTATACTAATGCATGGCTTCCTTGACGTTATCTACAGCTTCAGGCAGTATTATACTAATGCCTGACTTCATTAACGTTATCTACAGCTTCAGGCAGTATTATACTAATGCCTGGCTTCCTTGACGTTATCTACAGGTTCAGGTAGTATTATACTAATGCATGGCTTCCTTGACGTTATCTACAGCTTCAGGCAGTATTATACTGATGCCTGACTTCCTTGACGTTATCAACAGCTTCAGGCAGTATTATACTAATGCATGGCTTCCTTGACGTTATCTACAGCTTCAGGCAGTATTATACTCATGCATGGCTTCCTTGACGTTAACTACAGCTTCAGGCAGTATTATACCAATGTCTGTCTTCCTTGGCGTTATCTACAGCTTCAGGTAGTATTATATTAATGCATGGCTTCCTTGACGTTATCTACAGCTTCAGGCAGTATTATACCAATGCCTCACTTCCTTGACGTTAACTACAGCTTCAGGCAGTATTATACTAATGCCTGGCTTCCTTGACGTTATGTACAGCTTCAGGCAGTATTATACTAATGCATGGCTTCCTTGACGTTATCTACAGCTTCAGGCAGTATTATACTAATGCCTGACTTCCTTGACGGCATCTACAGCTTCAGGCAGTATTATACTAATGCCTGACATCCTTGACGATATCTACAGCTTCAGGCAGTATTATACTAATGCCTGGCTTCCTTGACGTTATCTACAGCTTCAGGCAGTATTATACTAATGCCTGGCTTCATTGACGATATCTACAGCTTCAGGCAGTATTATATTAATGCCTGGCTTCCTTGACGTTATCTACAGCTTCAGGCAGTATTATACTAATGCCTGGCTTCAATGACGTTATCTACAGCTTCAGGCAGTATTATAATGATACATGTATTCCTTGACGTTATCTACAGCTTCAGGCAGTATTATATTAATGCATGGCGTCCTGGACGTTATCTACAGCTTCAGGCAGTATTATACTCATGCCTGGCTTCCTTGACGTTATCTACAGCTTCAGGCAGTATTATACTAATGCATGGCTTCCTTGATGTTATCTACAGCTTCAGGCAGTACTATACTAATGCATGGCTTCCTTGACGTTATCTACAGCTTCAGGCAGTATTATACTAATGCCTGGCTTCCTTGACGTTATCTATAGCTTCAGGCAGTATTATACTAATGCCTGGCTTCCTTGACTTTATCTACAGCTTCAGACAGTATTATACTAATACCTGACTTCCTTGACGTTATCTACAGCTTCAAGCAGTAGCATACTCATGCATGGCTTCCTTGACGTTATCTACAGCTTCAAGCAGTATTATACTCATGCATGGCTTCCTTGACGTTATCTACAGCTTCAGGCAGTATTATACTAATGCATGGCTTGCTTGACGTTATCTACAGCTTCAGGCAGTATTATACTAATGCCTGGCTTCCTTGATGTTATCTACAGCTTCAGGCAGTATTATACTAATGCCTAGCTTCCTTGACGTTATATACAGCTTCAGGCAGTATTGTACTAATGCATGGCTTTTTTGACGTTATCTACAGCTTCAGGCAGTATTATACTAATGCCTGACTTCCTTGACGTTATCTATAGCTTCAGGCAGTATTATACTAATGCATGGCTTCCTTGACGTTATCTACAGCTTCAGGCAGTATTATACTCATGCATGGCTTCCTTGACGTTATCTTCAGCTTCATGCAGTATTATACTAATGCATGGCCTCCTTGACGGTATCGACAGCTTCAGGCAGTATTATACTAATGCATGGCCTCCTTGACGTTATCTACAGCTTCAGGCAGTATTATACTCATGCATGGCTTCCTTGACGTTATCTACAGCATCAAGCAGTATTATACTAATGCATGGCTTCCTTGACGTTATCTACAGCTTCAAGCAGTATTATACTAATTAATGGCTTCATTGACGTTATCTACAGCTTCAAGAAGTATTATACTCATGCATGGCTTCCTTGAGGTTATCTACAGCTTCAGGCAGTATTATACTAATGCATGGCTTGCTTGACGTTATCTACAGCCTCAGGCAGCAGTATTATACTAATGACTGACTTCCTTGAAGTTATCTACAGCTTCAGGCAGTATTATACTAATGCCTGGCTTCCTTGATGTTATCTACAGCTTCAGGCAGTATTATACTTATGCATGGCTTCCTTGACGTTATCTTCAGCTTCAGGCAGTATTGTACTAATGCATGGCTTTCTTGACGTTATCTACAGCTTCAGGCAGTATTATACTAATGCATGGCTTCCTTGACGGTATCTACAGCTTCAGGCAGTATTATACTAATGTATGTCTTCCTTGACGTTATCTACAGCTTCAGTCAGTATTATACTAATGCATGGCTTCCTTGACGTTATCTACAGCTTCAGGCAGTATTATACTAATGACTGGCTTCCTTGACGTTATCTACAGCTTCAGGCAGTATTATACTAATGCCTGGCTTCCTTGGCGTTATCTACAGCTTCAGGCAATATTATACTAATGCATTGCTTCCTTGACATTATCTATAGCTTCATGCAGTATTATACTAATGCCTGGCTTCCTTGATGTTATCTACAGCTTCAGGCAGTATTATACTAATGCATGGCTTTCTTGACGTTATCTACAGCTTCGGGCAGAATTATACTAATGCCTGGCTTCCTTGACGTTATCTACAGCTTCAGGCAGTATTATACTAATGCATGACTTCCTTGACGTTATTTACAGCTTCAGGCAGTATTATACTCATGCATGGCTTCCTTGACGTTATCTACAGTATCAAGCAGTATTGTACTAATGCATGGCTTTCTGGACGTTATCTACAGCGTCAGGCAGTATTATACTCATGCATGGCTTCCTTGACGTTAACTATAGCTTCATGCAGTATTATACTAATGCATGACTTCCTTGACGGTATCTACAGCTTCAGGCAGTATTATACTAATGCATGGCTTCCTTGACGTTATCTACAGCTTCAGGCAGTATTATACTAATGCATGGCTTCCTTGACGTTATCTACAGCTTCATGCAGTATTATACTAATGCCTGGCTTCCTTGACGTTATCTACAGCTTCAGGCATTATTATACTAATGACTGGCTTCCTTGGCGTTATCTACAGCTTCAGGCAGTAATATACTAATGCCTGGCTTCCTTGGCGTTATCTACAGCTTCAGGCAGTATTATACTAATGCATGGCTTCCTTGACATTATCTACAGCTTCAGGCAATATTATACTAAAGCATGGCTTCCTTGACGTTATCTACAGCTTCAGGCAATATTATACTAATCCATGGTTTCCTTGACGTTATCTACAGCTTCAGGCAGTATTATACTAATGCATGGCTTCCTTGACGTTATCTATAGCTTCAGGCAGTATTATACTAATGCATGGCTTCCTTGACGTTATATACAGCTTCAGGCAGTATTATACTAATGCATGACTTCCTTGACGTTATCTACAGCTTCAGGCAGTATTATACTAATGACTGGCTTCCATGATGTTATCTACAGCTTCAGGCAGTATTATACTAATGACTGGCTTCCTTGACGTTATCTACAGCTTCTGGCAATATTATACTAATGCATTGCTTCCTTGACGTTATCTATAGCTTCATGCAGTATTATACTAATGCCTGGCTTCCTTGATGTTATCTACAGCTTCAGGCAGTATTATATTAATGCATGGCTTCATTGGCGTTATCTACAGCTTCAGGCAGTATTATACTAATGCATGGCTTCCTTGACGTTATATACAGCTTTATGCAGTATTATACTAATGCATGGCTTCCTTGACGTCATCTACAGCTTCATGCAGTATTATACTAATGCATGGCTTCCTTGACGTTATCTACAGTTTCAAGCAGTATTATACTCATACATGGCTTCCTTGGCGTTATCTACAGCTTCAAGCAGTATTATACTAATGCATGGCTTTCTTGACGTTATCTACAGCTTCGGGCAGTATTATACTAATGCCTGGCTTCCTTGACGTTATCTACAGCTTCAGGCAATATTATATTAATGCCTGGCTTCCTTGACGTCTACAGCTTCAGGCAGTATTATACTAATGCATGGCTTCATTGGCGTTATCTACAGCTTCAGACAATATTATACTCATGCCTGGCTTCCTTGACGTTATCTACAGCTTCAGGCAGTATTATACTGATGCATGGCTTCCTTGACGTTATCTACAGCTTCATGCAGTATTATACTAATGCATGGCTTCCTTGACGTTATCTACAGTTTCAAGCAGTATTATACTCATGCATGGCTTCTTTGACGTTATCTACAGCTTCTGGCAGTATTATACTAATGCATGACTTCCTTGACGTTATCTACAGCTTCAGGCAGTATTATACTCATGCATGGCTTCCTTGACGTTATCAACAGCTTCAGACAGTATTATACTAATGCCTGGCTTCCATGACGTTATCTACAGCTTCAGGCAGTATTATACTAATGCATGGCTTCCTTGACGTTATCTACAGCTTCAAGCAGTATTATACTAATGCATGGCTTCCTTGACGTTATCTACAGCTTCAGGCAATATTGTACTAATGCCTGGCTTCCTTGACGTTATCTACAGCTTCAGGCAGTATTATACTAATGCATGGCTTCCTTGACGTTATCTACAGCTTCAGGCAGTATTATACTAATGAATGGCTTCCTTGACGTTATCTACAGCTTCAGGCAGTATTATACTAATGAATGGCTTCCTTCACGTTATCTACAGCTTCAGGCAGTATTATACTAATGCATGGCTTCCTTGACGTTATCTACAGCTTCAGGCAGTACTATACTCATGCATGGCTTTCATGACGTTATCTACAGCTTCAGGCAGTATTATACTAATGCATGGCTTCCTTGACGTTATCTACAGCTTCAGACAGTATTATACTAATGCATGGCTTCCTTGACGTTATCTACAGCTTCAGGCAGTATTATACTAATGCATGGCTTCCTTGACGTTATCTACAGCTTCAGGCAGTATTATACTAATGCATGGCTTCCTTGACGTTATATACAGCTTCAGACAGTATTATACTAATGCATGGCTTCCTTGACGTCATCTACAGCTTCATGCAGTATTATACTAATGCATGGCTTCCTTGACGTTATCTACAGTTTCAAGCAGTATTATACTCATGCATGGCTTCCTTGACGTTATCTACAGCTACAAGCAGTATTATACTAATGCATGGCTTTCTTGACGTTATCTACAGCTTCGGGCAGTATTATACTAATGCCTGGCTTCCTTGACGTTATCTACAGCTTCAGGCAGTATTATACTAATGCCTGGCTTCCTTGACGTTATCTACAGCTTCAGGCAGTATTATACTAATGCATGGCTTCCTTGACGTTATCTACAGCTTCAGGCAGTATTATACTAATGAATGGCTTCCTTGACGTTATCTACAGCTTCAGGCAGTATTATACTAATGAATGGCTTCCTTCACGTTATCTACAGCTTCAGGCAGTATTATACTAATGCATGGCTTCCTTGACGTTATCTACAGCTTCAGGCAGTACTATACTCATGCATGGCTTTCATGACGTTATCTACAGCTTCAGGCAGTATTATACTAATGCATGGCTTCCTTGACGTTATCTACAGCTTCAGACAGTATTATACTAATGCATGGCTTCCTTGACGTTATCTACAGCTTCAGGCAGTATTATACTAATGCATGGCTTCCTTGACGTTATCTACAGCTTCAGGCAGTATTATACTAATGCATGGCTTCCTTGACGTTATATACAGCTTCAGACAGTATTATACTAATGCATGGCTTCCTTGACGTCATCTACAGCTTCATGCAGTATTATACTAATGCATGGCTTCCTTGACGTTATCTACAGTTTCAAGCAGTATTATACTCATGCATGGCTTCCTTGACGTTATCTACAGCTACAAGCAGTATTATACTAATGCATGGCTTTCTTGACGTTATCTACAGCTTCGGGCAATATTATACTAATGCCTGGCTTCCTTGACGTTATCTACAGCTTCAGGCAGTATTATACTAATGCCTGGCTTCCTTGACGTTATCTACAGCTTCAGGCAGTATTATACTAATGCATGGCTTCATTGGCGTTATCTACAGCTTCAGACAATATTATACTCATGCCTGGCTTCCTTGACGTTATCTACAGCTTCAGGCAGTATTATACTGATGCATGGCTTCCTTGACGTTATCTACAGCTTCATGCAGCATTATACTAATGCATGGCTTCCTTGACGTTATCTACAGTTTCAAGCAGTATTATACTCATGCATGGCTTCCTTGACGTTATCTACAGCTTCAGGCAGTATTATACTAATGCATGACTTCCTTGACGTTATCTACAGCTTCAGGCAGTATTATACTCATGCATGGCTTCCTTGACGATATCTACAGTTGTAGTTGTTTGTTTATTTGTGTTTGATGTTATGGCGACAATCCAGCTATTATTGTCCGAGGAAGACCCAGTGTGCCCGTTCCGAGCAGGATTTCAGGCATGGACGGCACCGGGTAGAACCACCGACCTACTGCAAGCCAGCTGAATAGCTTCCACTGGTGCGGGCCGTTGTCTAATGTTGTTAAAACTTGTGGCCAAACCGATTGTATTTTCATGCTATGTATTGTATCTTTACGTGTATGACATATATACTATTGATTTGCAATAAAATATTGTTAAATGAAACAGATTCCACACTTCGGGCCCCGTGGGGATTTAAGCCTATCGTTGCCAGAGGTAAGTTATTTGAGGTCAAAGACTTAAACCACTCGGCCACGGAGGCCCCCGAGAATGGTAGTGGAAGCTCGTATATTGTATCGAAACTCATTAAACAACTTGTAAAATGTTTGAAATAGAAATACGTACCATAGCCTCTATAATCGACTTCAGAGTGAACATATGTAGAGACTATTTGTTTGTATTAGTGTAAGATAGCATTTTACTTCATCGAGTGATCACCGAAATTTGTATATCGGTGATCACGAGTTTAAATACTATCCTATAATTATTATACTAATAAAAATAACTTCTTTTTCTTTTATGATTGTCTATGACTTTGGCTAATATAATATTTGTTATCAAATTTAATTCATTTTAACTGCCCCTGTCGGGAGCCTCATTTCACTACAATGCACAACCACATAACCACTTATGTTAGTGTGAACGTCCGTAATAAGAAATAGTTCCGATATAATTAGTCTCTGTTTGCTATCAACTTTAATAAAATCTATAGAAAAAACAAATTCATTAAAATATATTACTTTATTCGCTGATCATAATTGTCAGAAAATAGTTCCAATATCCAACACGGAGGAATACGAAACTCAAGCAGTGACACAGAAAATGCCAATTTCCACAGATTGAAAAAAGTGAAAGAGTAAGTGTTTCTGACGGACATATTCTGATAACGAGGGTAGACTATCCTGGTCCCAGACCAGTGCATATGATAGATATTTTTTCTCACCTTCCTTCTGGCCATGCTACACGTTTTATTGCCAATTTGGCTAATCCTCGAATCCTTTAATTACTTTATGCTGAACAACATTAATCTCTGTTTCATTGAATCGGCAGTGTTCGCAAATGTTCTGCTAACTGTTGAACGAATACGCATAACCAATACACATTTTGCGCATAAGTATTGAATGAATACGCATAGCCACCACACATGTCAGCATAACTATTGTGAAGGCATACGATAGCCACCAAACATGTCCACTTAACTATTGTGAAGGCATACGATAGCCACCAAACATGTCCACTTAACTATTGTGAAGGCATACGATAGCCACCAAACATGTCCACTTATCTATTGTGAAGGCATACGATAGCCACCAAACATGTCCACTTAACTATTGTGAAGGCATACGATAGCCACCAAACATGTCCACTTAACTATTGTGAAGGCATACGATAGCCACCAAACATGTCCACTTAACTATTGTGAAGGCATACGATAGCCACCAAACATGTCCA
>JABXNX010000587.1:0-15490 GCA_014843695.1 Archivesica marissinica | reverse complement strand
TGTGTACATTACATATGTAGTTGTGTACAGTACACGTGTAGTTGTGCAAAGTACATGTGTAGTTGTGCACAGTACATGTGTAGTTGTGCACAGTACATGTGTAGTTGTGTGTACTGTGCACAGTACATGTGTAGTTGTGTACAGTACATGTGTAGTTGTGTACAGTACATGTGTAGTTGTGTACAGTACATGTGTAGTTGTGTACAGTACATGTGTAGTTGTGTACAGTACATGTGTAGTTGTGTACAGTACATGTGTAGTTGTGCACAGTACATGTGTAGTTGTGTATAGTACATGTGTAGTTGTGTACAGTGCATGTGTAGTTGTGTAGTTGTGTACATTGCATGTGTAGTTGTGCACAGTACATGTGTAGTTGTGTACAGTACACGGGTAGTTGTGTAAAGTACATGTGTAGTTGTGTACAGTGCATGTGTAGTTGTGTAGTTGTGTACAGTACATGTGTCGTTGTGTACAGTACATGTGTAGTTGTGTACAGTACATGTGTAGTTGTGTACAGTGCATGTGTAGTTGTGTACAGTACATGTGTAGTTGTGCACAATACATGTGTAGTTGTGTAGTTGTGTACAGTACATGTGTAGTTGTGTACAGTGCATGTGTAGTTGTGTACAGTACATGTGTAGTTGTGTACAGTGCATGTGTAGTGGTGCACAGTACATGTGTAGTTGTGTACAGTACACGGGTAGTTGTGTAAAGTACATGTGTAGTTGTGTACAGTGCATGTGTCGTTGTGCACAGTACATGTGTAGATGTGCACAGTACATGTGTCGTTGTGTACAGTACATGTGTAGTTGTGCACAGTATATGTGTCGTTGTGTACAGTAAAATGTGTAGTTGTGCACAGTACATGTGTAGTTGTGTACAGTACATGTGTAGTTGTGTACAGTAAATGTGTAGTTGTGTACAGTACATGTGTAGTTGTGTACAGTACATGTGTAGTTGTGTACAGTGCATGTGTAGTTGTGCACAGTACATGTGTAGTTGTGCACAGTACATGTGTAGTTGTGCAAAGTACATGTGTATTTGTGCACAGTACAGGTGTAAGTGTGTACAGTACATGTGTAGTTGTGTAGTTGTGTACAGTACACGTGTCGTTGTGTACAGTACATGTGTAGTTTTGTACAGTACATGTGTAGTTGTGCACAGTACATGTGTAGTTGTGTAGTTGTGTACATTACATATGTAGTTGTGTACAGTACACGTGTAGTTGTGCAAAGTACATGTGTAGTTGTGCACAGTACATGTGTAGTTGTGCACAGTACATGTGTAGTTGTGCACATGTACTGTGCACAGTACATGTGTAGTTGTGTACAGTACATGTGTAGTTGTGTTGTTGTGTACAGTACATGTGTCGTTGTGTACAGTACATGTGTAGTTGTGAACAGTACATGTGTAGTTGTGTACAGTGCATGTGTAGTTGTGTACAGTACATGTGTAGTTGTGCACAATACATGTGTAGCTGTGTATAGTACATGTGTAGTTGTGTACAGTGCATGTGTAGTTGTGTACAGTACATGTGTAGTTGTGTACAGTGCATGTGTAGTTGTGCACAGTACATGTGTAGTTGTGTACAGTACACGGGTAATTGTGTAAAGTACATGTGTAGTTGTGTACAGTGCATGTGTAGTTGTGTAGTTGTGTACAGTACATGTGTCGTTGTGTACAGTACATGTGTAGTTGTGTACAGTACATGTGTAATTGTGTACAGTGCATGTGTAGTTGTGTACAGTACATGTGTAGTTGTGCACAATACATGTGTAGTTGTGTAGTTGTGTAGTTGTGTACAGTACATGTGTAGTTGTGTACAGTGCATGTGTAGTTGTGTACAGTACATGTGTAGTTGTGTACAGTGCATGTGTAGTGGTGCACAGTACATGTGTAGTTGTGTACAGTACACGGGTAGTTGTGTAAAGTACATGTGTAGTTGTGTACAGTGCATGTGTCGTTGTGCACAGTACATGTGTAGATGTGCACAGTACATGTGTCGTTGTGTACAGTACATGTGTAGTTGTGCACAGTATATGTGTCGTTGTGTACAGTGCATATGTAATTGTGTACAGTGCATGTGTAGTTGTGTACAGTACATGTGTGGTTGTGTACAATGCATGTGTAGTTGTGTACAGTGCGTGTGTAGTTGTGTACAGTAAAATGTGTAGTTGTGCACAGTACATGTGTAGTTGTGTACAGTACATGTGTAGGTGTGCACAGTACATGTGTAGGTGTGTACAGTACATGTGTAGTTGTGCACAGTACAATGTGTAGTTGTGCACAGTACATGTGTAGTTGTGTACAGTACATGTGTAGGTGTGCACAGTACATGTGTAGGTGTGTACATTACATTTGTAGTTGTGCACAGTACATGTGTAGTTGTGTACAATGCATGTGTAGTTGTGCACAGTGCATGTGTAGTTGTGCACAGTACATGTGTAGTTGTGCACATTGCGTGTGTAGTTGTGCACTGTACGTGTGTAGTTGTGCACATTGCGTGTGTAGTTGTGCACAGTGCGTGTGTTGTTGTGCACAATACATGTGTAGTTGTGTACAGTACATGTGTAGTTGTGCACATTGCGTGTGTAGTTGTGCACAATACATGTGTAGTTGTGCACAGTGCATGTGTAGTTGTGTACAGTACATGTGTAGTTGTGTACAGTACATGTGTAGTTTTGTACAGTACATGTGTAGTTGTGTACAATGCATGTGTAGTTGTGTACAGTGCGTGTGTAGTTGTGTACAGTACAATGTGTAGTTGTGCACAGTACATGTGTAGTTGTGTACAGTACATGTGTAGGTGTGCACAGTACATGTGTAGTTGTGCACAGTACATGTGTAGTTGTGTAGTTGTGTACAGTACATGTGTGTTATGCAGTTGTGTACAGTACATGTGTCGTTGTGTACAATGCATGTGTAGTTGTGTACAGTGCATGTGTAGTTGTGTACAGAACATGTGTAGTTGTGTACAGTACATGTGTAGTTGTGCACAGTGCATGTGTAGTTGTGTACAGTACATGTGTAGTTGTGTACAGTACATGTGTAGTTGTGTACAGTATATGTGTAGTTGTGTACAGTATATGTGTAGTTGTGCACAGTGCATGTGTAGTTGTGTACAGTATATGTGTAGTTGTGTACAGTATATGTGTAGTTGTGCACAGTGCATGTGTAGTTGTGTACAATGCATGTGTAGTTGTGTACAGTACATGTGTATGTGTGTACAGTACATGTGTAGCTGTGTACAGTACACGTGTAGTTATGTACAGTGCATGTGTACTTGTGTACAGTACATGTGTAGTTGTGTAAAGTACATGTGTAGTTGTGTACAGTGCATGTGTAGTTGTGTAGTTGTGTACAGTACATGTGTCGTTGTGTACAGTACATGTGTAGTTGTGTACAGTACATGTGTAATTGTGTACAGTGCATGTGTAGTTGTGTACAGTACATGTGTAGTTGTGCACAATACATGTGTAGTTGTGTAGTTGTGTACAGTACATGTGTAGTTGTGTACAGTGCATGTGTAGTTGTGTACAGTACATGTGTAGTTGTGTACAGTGCATGTGTAGTGGTGCACAGTACATGTGTAGTTGTGTACAGTACACGGGTAGTTGTGTAAAGTACATGTGTAGTTGTGTACAGTGCATGTGTCGTTGTGCACAGTACATGTGTAGATGTGCACAGTACATGTGTCGTTGTGTACAGTACATGTGTAGTTGTGCACAGTATATGTGTCGTTGTGTACAGTGCATATGTAATTGTGTACAGTGCATGTGTAGTTGTGTACAGTACATGTGTGGTTGTGTACAATGCATGTGTAGTTGTGTACAGTGCGTGTGTAGTTGTGTACAGTACAATGTGTAGTTGTGCACAGTACATGTGTAGTTGTGTACAGTACATGTGTAGGTGTGCACAGTACATGTGTAGGTGTGTACAGTACATGTGTAGTTGTGCACAGTACAATGTGTAGTTGTGCACAGTACATGTGTAGTTGTGTACAGTACATGTGTAGGTGTGCACAGTACATGTGTAGGTGTGTACATTACATTTGTAGTTGTGCACAGTACATGTGTAGTTGTGTACAATGCATGTGTAGTTGTGCACAGTGCATGTGTAGTTGTGCACAGTACATGTGTAGTTGTGCACATTGCGTGTGTAGTTGTGCACTGTACGTGTGTAGTTGTGCACATTGCGTGTGTAGTTGTGCACAGTGCGTGTGTTGTTGTGCACAATACATGTGTAGTTGTGTACAGTACATGTGTAGTTGTGCACATTGCGTGTGTAGTTGTGCACAATACATGTGTAGTTGTGCACAGTGCATGTGTAGTTGTGTACAGTACATGTGTAGTTGTGTACAGTACATGTGTAGTTTTGTACAGTACATGTGTAGTTGTGTACAATGCATGTGTAGTTGTGTACAGTGCGTGTGTAGTTGTGTACAGTACAATGTGTAGTTGTGCACAGTACATGTGTAGTTGTGTACAGTACATGTGTAGGTGTGCACAGTACATGTGTAGGTGTGTACAGTACATGTGTAGTTGTGCACAGTACAATGTGTAGTTGTGCACAGTACATGTGTAGTTGTGTACAGTACATGTGTAGGTGTGCACAGTACATGTGTAGGTGTGTACATTACATTTGTAGTTGTGCACAGTACATGTGTCGTTGTGTACAATGCATGAGTAGTTGTGCACAGTGCATGTGTAGTTGTGCACAGTACATGTGTAGTTGTGTACAGTACATGTGTAGGTGTGCACAGTACATGTGTAGGTGTGTACAGTACATGTGTAGTTGTGCATAGTACAATGTGTAGTTGTGCACAGTACATGTGTAGTTGTGTACAGTACATGTGTAGGTGTGCACAGTACATGTGTAGGTGTGTACATTACATTTGTAGTTGTGCACAGTACATGTGTAGTTGTGTACAATGCATGTGTAGTTGTGCACAGTGCATGTGTAGTTGTGCACAGTACATGTGTAGTTGTGCACATTGCGTGTGTAGTTGTGCACTGTACGTGTGTAGTTGTGCACATTGCGTGTGTAGTTGTGCACAGTGCATGTGTAGTTGTGCACAGTACATGTGTAGTTGTGTACAGTACATGTGTAGTTGTGCACATTGCGTGTGTAGTTGTGCACAATACATGTGTAGTTGTGCACAGTGCATGTGTAGTTGTGTACAGTACATGTGTAGTTGTGTACAGTACATGTGTAGTTGTGTACAGTGCATGTGTAGTTGTGCACAGTACATGTGTAGTTGTGTACAGTACACGGGTAATTGTGTAAAGTACATGTGTAGTTGTGTACAGTGCATGTGTAGTTGTGTAGTTGTGTACAGTACATGTGTCGTTGTGTACAGTACATGTGTAGTTGTGTACAGTACATGTGTAATTGTGTACAGTGCATGTGTAGTTGTGTACAGTACATGTGTAGTTGTGCACAATACATGTGTAGTTGTGTAGTTGTGTACAGTACATGTGTAGTTGTGTACAGTGCATGTGTAGTTGTGTACAGTACATGTGTAGTTGTGTACAGTGCATGTGTAGTGGTGCACAGTACATGTGTAGTTGTGTACAGTACACGGGTAGTTGTGTAAAGTACATGTGTAGTTGTGTACAGTGCATGTGTCGTTGTGCACAGTACATGTGTAGATGTGCACAGTACATGTGTCGTTGTGTACAGTACATGTGTAGTTGTGCACAGTATATGTGTCGTTGTGTACAGTGCATATGTAATTGTGTACAGTGCATGTGTAGTTGTGTACAGTACATGTGTGGTTGTGTACAATGCATGTGTAGTTGTGTACAGTGCGTGTGTAGTTGTGTACAGTAAAATGTGTAGTTGTGCACAGTACATGTGTAGTTGTGTACAGTACATGTGTAGTTGTGTACAGTAAATGTGTAGTTGTGTACAGTACATGTGTAGTTGTGTACAGTACATGTGTAGTTGTGTACAGTGCATGTGTAGTTGTGCACAGTACATGTGTAGTTGTGCACAGTACATGTGTAGTTGTGCAAAGTACATGTGTATTTGTGCACAGTACAGGTGTAAGTGTGTACAGTACATGTGTAGTTGTGTAGTTGTGTACAGTACACGTGTCGTTGTGTACAGTACATGTGTAGTTTTGTACAGTACATGTGTAGTTGTGCACAGTACATGTGTAGTTGTGTAGTTGTGTACATTACATATGTAGTTGTGTACAGTACACGTGTAGTTGTGCAAAGTACATGTGTAGTTGTGCACAGTACATGTGTAGTTGTGCACAGTACATGTGTAGTTGTGCACATGTACTGTGCACAGTACATGTGTAGTTGTGTACAGTACATGTGTAGTTGTGTTGTTGTGTACAGTACATGTCTCGTTGTGTACAGTACATGTGTAGTTGTGAACAGTACATGTGTAGTTGTGTACAGTGCATGTGTAGTTGTGTACAGTACATGTGTAGTTGTGCACAGTACATGTGTAGTTGTGTACAGTACATGTGTAGTTGTGTACAGTACATGTGTAGTTGTGTACAGTGCATGTGTATTGTGTACAGTGCATGTGTAGTTGTTACAGTACATGTGTGGTTGTGTCAATGCATGTGTAGTGTGTACAGTGCGTGTGTAGTTGTGTACAGTAAAGTAGTTGGCACAGTACATTGTAGTTGTGTACAGTACATGTGTAGTTGTGTACAGTAAATGTGTAGTTGTGTACAGTACATGTGTAGTTGTGTACAGTACATGTGTAGTTGTGTACAGTGCATGTGTAGTTGTGCACAGTACATGTGTAGTTGTGCACAGTACATGTGTAGTTGTGCACAGTACATGTGTATTTGTGCACAGTACAGGTGTAAGTGTGTACAGTACATGTGTAGTTGTGTAGTTGTGTACAGTACACGTGTCGTTGTGTACAGTACATGTGTAGTTTTGTACAGTACATGTGTAGTTGTGCACAGTACATGTGTAGTTGTGTAGTTGTGTACATTACATATGTAGTTGTGTACAGTACACGTGTAGTTGTGCAAAGTACATGTGTAGTTGTGCACAGTACATGTGTAGTTGTGCACAGTACATGTGTAGTTGTGCACATGTACTGTGCACAGTACATGTGTAGTTGTGTACAGTACATGTGTAGTTGTGTTGTTGTGTACAGTACATGTGTCGTTGTGTACAGTACATGTGTAGTTGTGAACAGTACATGTGTAGTTGTGTACAGTGCATGTGTAGTTGTGTACAGTACATGTGTAGTTGTGCACAATACATGTGTAGCTGTGTATAGTACATGTGTAGTTGTGTACAGTGCATGTGTAGTTGTGTACAGTACATGTGTAGTTGTGTACAGTGCATGTGTAGTTGTGCACAGTACATGTGTAGTTGTGTACAGTACACGGGTAATTGTGTAAAGTACATGTGTAGTTGTGTACAGTGCATGTGTAGTTGTGTAGTTGTGTACAGTACATGTGTCGTTGTGTACAGTACATGTGTAGTTGTGTACAGTACATGTGTAATTGTGTACAGTGCATGTGTAGTTGTGTACAGTACATGTGTAGTTGTGCACAATACATGTGTAGTTGTGTAGTTGTGTACAGTACATGTGTAGTTGTGTACAGTGCATGTGTAGTTGTGTACAGTACATGTGTAGTTGTGTACAGTGCATGTGTAGTGGTGCACAGTACATGTGTAGTTGTGTACAGTACACGGGTAGTTGTGTAAAGTACATGTGTAGTTGTGTACAGTGCATGTGTCGTTGTGCACAGTACATGTGTAGATGTGCACAGTACATGTGTAGTTGTGTACAGTACATGTGTAGTTGTGCACAGTACATGTGTAGTTGTGTACAGTACATGTGTAGTTGTGTACAGTACATGTGTAGTTGTGTACAGTACATGTGTAGTTGTGTACAGTACATGATTAGTTGTATACAGTACATGTGTAGTTGTGCACAGTGCATGTGTAGTTGTGTACAATGCATGTGTAGTTGTGTACAGTACATGTGTAGTTGTGTACAGTACATGTGTAGTTGTGTACAGTACATGTGTAGTTGTGTACAGTGCATGTGTAGTTGTGTACAGTACATGTGTAGTTGTGTACAGTACATGTGTAGTTGTGTACAGTACATGTGTAGTTGTGTACAGTACATTGTAGTTGTGTACAGTACATGTGTAGTTGTGTACAGTACATGTGTAGTTGTCATGCATGTGTTTGTGTACAGTACATGTGTAGTTGTGTACAGTACATGTGTAGTTGTGTACAGTGCATGTGTAGTTGTGTACAGTACATGTGTAGTTGTGTACAGTACATGTGTGGTTGTGTACAATGCATGTGTAGTTGTGTACAGTACATGTGTAGTTGTGCACAGTACATGTGTAGTTGTGTACAGTACATGTGTAGTTGTGCACAGTGCATGTGTAGTTGTGTACAGTACATGTGTAGTTGTGTACAGTACATGTGTAGTTGTGTACAGTACATGTGTAGTTGTGTACAGTACATGTGTAGTTGTGCACAGTGCATGTGTAGTTGTGTACAGTACATGTGT
This sequence comes from Archivesica marissinica, assembly GCA_014843695.1. Taxonomy (NCBI): domain Eukaryota; kingdom Metazoa; phylum Mollusca; class Bivalvia; order Venerida; family Vesicomyidae; genus Archivesica; species Archivesica marissinica. The sequence continues at coordinate 6,973 of JABXNX010000587.1, read as the reverse complement.
AGTTGTGTACAGTACATGTGTAGTTGTGTACAGTACATGTGTAGTTGTGTACAGTACATGTGTAGTTGTGTACAGTACATGTGTAGTTGTGTACAGTCATGTGTAGTTGTGCACAGTATATGTGTAGTTGTGTACAGTACCGGGTAATTGTGTAAAGTACATGTGTAGTTGTGTACAGTGCATGTGTAGTTGTGTAGTTGTGTACAGTACATGTGTCGTTGTGTACAGTACATGTGTAGATGTGTACAGTACATGTGTAATTGTGTACAGTGCATGTGTAGTTGTGTACAGTACATGTGTAGTTGTGCACAATACATGTGTAGTTGTGTAGTTGTGTAGTTGTGTACAGTACATGTGTAGTTGTGTACAGTGCATGTGTAGTTGTGTACAGTACATGTGTAGTTGTGTACAGTGCATGTGTAGTGGTGCACAGTACATGTGTAGTTGTGTACAGTACACGGGTAGTTGTGTAAAGTACATGTGTAGTTGTGTACAGTGCATGTGTCGTTGTGCACAGTACATGTGTAGATGTGCACAGTACATGTGTCGTTGTGTACAGTACATGTGTAGTTGTGCACAGTATATGTGTCGTTGTGTACAGTGCATATGTAATTGTGTACAGTGCATGTGTAGTTGTGTACAGTACATGTGTGGTTGTGTACAATGCATGTGTAGTTGTGTACAGTGCGTGTGTAGTTGTGTACAGTAAAATGTGTAGTTGTGCACAGTACATGTGTAGTTGTGTACAGTACATGTGTAGGTGTGCACAGTACATGTGTAGGTGTGTACAGTACATGTGTAGTTGTGCACAGTACAATGTGTAGTTGTGCACAGTACATGTGTAGTTGTGTACAGTACATGTGTAGGTGTGCACAGTACATGTGTAGGTGTGTACATTACATTTGTAGTTGTGCACAGTACATGTGTAGTTGTGTACAATGCATGTGTAGTTGTGCACAGTGCATGTGTAGTTGTGCACAGTACATGTGTAGTTGTGCACATTGCGTGTGTAGTTGTGCACTGTACGTGTGTAGTTGTGCACATTGCGTGTGTAGTTGTGCACAGTGCGTGTGTTGTTGTGCACAATACATGTGTAGTTGTGTACAGTACATGTGTAGTTGTGCACATTGCGTGTGTAGTTGTGCACAATACATGTGTAGTTGTGCACAGTGCATGTGTAGTTGTGTACAGTACATGTGTAGTTGTGTACAGTACATGTGTAGTTTTGTACAGTACATGTGTAGTTGTGTACAATGCATGTGTAGTTGTGTACAGTGCGTGTGTAGTTGTGTACAGTACAATGTGTAGTTGTGCACAGTACATGTGTAGTTGTGTACAGTACATGTGTAGGTGTGCACAGTACATGTGTAGGTGTGTACAGTACATGTGTAGTTGTGCACAGTACAATGTGTAGTTGTGCACAGTACATGTGTAGTTGTGTACAGTACATGTGTAGGTGTGCACAGTACATGTGTAGGTGTGTACATTACATTTGTAGTTGTGCACAGTACATGTGTAGTTGTGTACAATGCATGTGTAGTTGTGCACAGTGCATGTGTAGTTGTGCACAGTACATGTGTAGTTGTGTACAGTACATGTGTAGGTGTGCACAGTACATGTGTAGGTGTGTACAGTACATGTGTAGTTGTGCATAGTACAATGTGTAGTTGTGCACAGTACATGTGTAGTTGTGTACAGTACATGTGTAGGTGTGCACAGTACATGTGTAGGTGTGTACATTACATTTGTAGTTGTGCACAGTACATGTGTAGTTGTGTACAATGCATGTGTAGTTGTGCACAGTGCATGTGTAGTTGTGCACAGTACATGTGTAGTTGTGCACATTGCGTGTGTAGTTGTGCACTGTACGTGTGTAGTTGTGCACATTGCGTGTGTAGTTGTGCACAGTGCGTGTGTAGTTGTGCACAATACATGTGTAGTTGTGTACAGTACATGTGTAGTTGTGCACATTGCGTGTGTAGTTGTGCACAATACATGTGTAGTTGTGCACAGTGCATGTGTAGTTGTGTACAGTACATGTGTAGTTTTGTACAGTACATGTGTAGTTGTGTACAATGCATGTGTAGTTGTGTACAGTGCGTGTGTAGTTGTGTACAGTACAATGTGTAGTTGTGCACAGTACATGTGTAGTTGTGTACAGTACATGTGTAGGTGTGCACAGTACATGTGTAGGTGTGTACAGTACATGTGTAGTTGTGCACAGTACAATGTGTAGTTGTGCACAGTACATGTGTAGTTGTGTACAGTACATGTGTAGGTGTGCACAGTACATGTGTAGGTGTGTACATTACATTTGTAGTTGTGCACAGTACATGTGTAGTTGTGTACAATGCATGTGTAGTTGTGTACAGTGCATGTGTAGTTGTGCACAGTACATGTGTAGTTGTGCACAGTACATGTGTAGTTGTGTACAGTAAATGTGTAGTTGTGTACAGTACATGTGTAGTTGTGTACAGTACATGTGTAGTTGTGTACAGTAGTTGTGTACAGTAATGTGTAGTTGTGTACAGTCATGTGTAGTTGTGTACAGTACATGTGTAGTTGTGCACAGTGCATGTGTAGTTGTGTACAATGCATGTGTAGTTGTGTACAGTACATGTGTAGGTGTGTACAGTACATGTGTAGTTGTGTACAGTACACGTGTAGTTGTGTACAGTACATGTGTAGTTGTGTACAGTACATGTGTAGTTGTGTACAGTACATGTGTAGTGTGTACAGTACACGGGTAGTTGTGTAAAGTACATGTGTAGTTGTGTGCAGTGCATGTGTAGTTGTGTACAGTACATGTGTAGTTGTGTACAGTGCATGTGTATTTGTGCACAGTAGATGTGTAGTTGTGCACATTACATGTGTATTTGTGTAGTTGTGTACAGTACATGTGTCGTTGTGTACAGTACATGTGTAGTTGTGTACAGTACATGTGTAGTTGTGCACAGTGCATGTGTAGTTGTGCACAGTACATGTGTCATTGTGTACAGTACATGTGTAGTTGTGCACAGTATATGTGTCGTTGTGTACAGTGCATATGTAATTGTGTACAGTGCATGTGTAGTTGTGTACAGTACATGTGTGGTTGTGTACAATGCATGTGTAGTTGTGTACAGTACATGTGTAGTTGTGTACAGTACATGTGTAGTTGTGTACAGTACATGTGTAGTTGTGCACAGTGCATGTGTGGTTGTGTACAATGCATGTGTAGTTGTGCACAGTACATGTGTAGTTGTGTACAGTACATGTGTAGTTGTGTACAGTACATGTGTAGTTTTGTACAGTACATGTGTAGTTGTGTACAATGCATGTGTAGTTGTGTACAGTGCGTGTGTAGTTGTGTACAGTACAATGTGTAGTTGTGCACAGTACATGTGTAGTTGTGTACAGTACATGTGTAGGTGTGCACAGTACATGTGTAGGTGTGTACAGTACATGTGAAGTTGTGCACAGTACAATGTGTAGTTGTGCACAGTACATGTGTAGTTGTGTACAGTACATGTGTAGGTGTGCACAGTACATGTGTAGGTGTGTACATTACATTTGTAGTTGTGCACAGTACATGTTTAGTTGTGTACAATGCATGTGTAGTTGTGCACAGTGCATGTGTAGTTGTGCACAGTACATGTGTAGTTGTGCACATTGCGTGTGTAGTTGTGCACTGTACGTGTGTAGTTGTGCACATTGCGTGTGTAGTTGTGCACAGTGCGTGTGTAGTTGTGCACAATACATGTGTAGTTGTGTACAGTACATGTGTAGTTGTGCACATTGCGTGTGTAGTTGTGCACAATACATGTGTAGTTGTGCACAGTGCATGTGTAGTTGTGTACAGTGCATGTGTAGTTGTGCAAAGTACATGTGTAGTTGTGTACAGTGCATGTGTAGTTGTGTACAGTACATATGTAGTTGTGCACAGTACATGTGTAGTTGTGTTGTTGTGCACAGTACATGTGTAGTTGTGTTGTTGTGTACATTACATGTGTAGTTGTGCACAGTACATGTGTAGTTGTGTAGTTGTGTACAGTACATGTGTAGTTGTGCACAGTACATGTGTAGTTGTGTAGTTGTGTACAGTACATGTGTAGTTGTGTAGTTGTGTACAGTACATGTGTAGTTGTGTACAATGCATGTGTAGTTGTGTACAGTACATGTGTAGTTGTGTACAGAACATGTGTAGTTGTGTACAGTACATGTGTAGTTGTGCACAGTGCATGTGTAGTTGTGTACAGTACATGTGTAGTTGTGTACAGTACATGTGTAATTGTGTACAGTATATGTGTAGTTGTGTACAGTATATGTGTAGTTGTGCACAGTACGTGTGTAGTTGTGTACAGTACATGTGTAGTTGTGTACAGTGCATGTGTAGTTGTGTACAGTACATGAGTAGTTGTGCACAGTGCATGTGTAGTTGTGTACAATGCATGTGTAGTTATGTACAGTGCATGTGTACTTGTGTACAGTACATGTGTAGTTGTGTACAGTACATGTGTAGTTGTGTACAGTACACGGGTAGTTGTGTAAAGTACATGTGTAGTTGTGTACAGTACATGTGTAGTTGTGCACAGTGCGTGTGTAGTTGTGCACAGTGCGTGTGTAGTTGTGTACAGTACATGTGTAGTTGTGTACAGTGCATGTGTAGTTGTGTACAGTACATGTGTAGTTGTGCACAGTGCATGTGTAGTTGTGTACAATGCATGTTTAGTTGTGTACAGTACATGTGTAGGTGTGTACAGTACATGTGTAGTTGTGTACAGTACACGTGTAGTTGTGTATAGTGCATGTGTAGTTGTGTACAGTACATGTGTAGTTGTGCATAGTACATGTGTAGTTGTGTACAGTACATGTGTAGTTGTGTACAGTGCATGTGTAGTTGTGCACAGTACATGTGTAGTTGTGCACAGTACATGTGTAGTTGTGCACAGTACATGTGTATTTGTGCACAGTACAGGTGTAAGTGTGTACAGTACATGTGTAGTTGTGTAGTTGTGTACATTACATGTGTAGTTGTGCACATGTACTGTGCACAGTAGATGTGTAGTTGTGTACAGTACATGTGTAGTTGTGTTGTTGTGTACAGTACATGTGTCGTTGTGTACAGTACATGTGTAGTTTTGTACAGTACATGTGTAGTTGTGTACAGTGCATGTGTAGTTGTGTACAGTACATGTGTAGTTGTGCACAATACATGTGTAGCTGTGTATAGTACATGTGTAGTTGTGTACAGTACATGTGTAGTTGTGTACAGTGCATGTGTAGTTGTGCACAGTACATGTGTAGTTGTGTACAGTACACGGGTAGTTGTGTAAAGTACATGTGTAGTTGTGTACAGTGCATGTGTAGTTGTGTAGTTGTGTACAGTACATGTGTCGTTGTGTACAGTACATGTGTAGTTGTGTACAGTACATGTGTAATTGTGTACAGTGCATGTGTAGTTGTGTACAGTACATGTGTAGTTGTGCACAATACATGTGTAGTTGTGTAGTTGTGTACAGTACATGTGTAGTTGTGTACAGTGCATGTGTAGTTGTGTAGAGTACATGTGTAGTTGTGTACAGTGCATGTGTAGTGGTGCACAGTACATGTGTAGTTGTGTACAGTACACGGGTAGTTGTGTAAAGTACATGTGTAGTTGTGTACAGTGCATGTGTCGTTGTGCACAGTACATGTGTAGATGTGCACAGTACATGTGTAGTTGTGTACAGTACATGTGTAGTTGTGTAGTTGTGTACAGTACATGTGTAGTTGTGCACAGTACATGTGTAGTTGTGTAGTTGTGTACAGTATATGTGTAGTTGTGCAGTTGTGTACAGTACATGTGTCGTTGTGTACAATGCATGTGTAGTTGTGTACAGTGCATGTGTAGTTGTGTACAGAACATGTGTAGTTGTGTACAGTACATGTGTAGTTGTGCACAGTGCATGTGTAGTTGTGTACAGTACATGTGTAGTTGTGTACAGTACATGTGTAGTTGTGTACAGTATATGTGTAGTTGTGTACAGTATATGTGTAGTTGTGCACAGTGCATGTGTAGTTGTGTACAGTATATGTGTAGTTGTGTACAGTATATGTGTAGTTGTGCACAGTGCATGTGTAGTTGTGTACAATGCATGTGTAGTTGTGTACAGTACATGTGTATGTGTGTACAGTACATGTGTAGCTGTGTACAGTACACGTGTAGTTATGTACAGTGCATGTGTACTTGTGTACAGTACATGTGTAGTTGTGTAAAGTACATGTGTAGTTGTGTACAGTGCATGTGTAGTTGTGTAGTTGTGTACAGTACATGTGTCGTTGTGTACAGTACATGTGTAGTTGTGTACAGTACATGTGTAATTGTGTACAGTGCATGTGTAGTTGTGTACAGTACATGTGTAGTTGTGCACAATACATGTGTAGTTGTGTAGTTGTGTACAGTACATGTGTAGTTGTGTACAGTGCATGTGTAGTTGTGTACAGTACATGTGTAGTTGTGTACAGTGCATGTGTAGTTGTGCACAGTACATGTGTAGTTGTGTACAGTACATGTGTAGTTGTGTACAGTACATGTGTAGTTGTGTACAGTGCATGTGTAGTTGTGCACAGTACATGTGTAGTTGTGCACAGTACATGTGTCGTTGTGTACAGTACATGTGTAGTTGTGCACAGTACATGTGTCGTTGTGTACAGTGCATGTGTAGTTGTGTACAGTGCATGTGTAGTTGTGTACAGTACATGTGTGGTTGTGTACAGTACATGTGTAGTTGTGTACAGTACATGTGTAGTTGTGTACAGTACATGTGTAGTTGTGCACAGTACATGTGTAGTTGTGTACAGTACATGTGTAGTTGTGCACAGTACATGTGTAGTTGTGTACAGTACATGTGTAGTTGTGCACAGTACATGTGTAGTTGTGCACAGTACATGTGTAGTTGTGTACAGTACATGTGTAGTTGTGCACAGTACATGTGTAGTTGTGTACAGTACA